>JAQQSY010007497.1:0-10426 GCA_028646535.1 Procyon lotor | reverse complement strand
CTGGGATCTGACCTGGGCCGAAGGCAGACGCTTAACGACTGAGCCACCCAGGCACCCCTGAAATGATATTTTTGATAGATGGGGTTAAATAATTTTTCAAGTTAACTATACTTGTTTCTTGTTACTCTTAAATCATGTCTGCTAGAAAACTTTGTTACATCCGGGTTTGCATTTGCATTTCAAATTTCCTTTTTTTTTTTGGTAGTAAAACACATATAACATCAGACTTATCATTTTCACCATCGCTCATGCTACAGCTTGATGGCATCAAGTTCATTCACACTGTTGTGCGACCATCACCACCAACCCCCTCCAGAACTTTCTCACCCTCCTCTACAGCAGCTCTGCCCCATTAAAAAGCAGCTCCACATTCCCTCTGCCCCCCGGGCACTGGAAGCCACCATTCTAGTCCCCGCCTCTCTAAATCTCACTGCTCCAGGTAAGTGAGTCATACGATATTTGTCCTTTTGGGTCTGGCTCATTTCATCCGGCATAACATCTTCAAGGCTCACGGGGCAGCACGTGTCAGAATCTCCTTCCTTCTTAAGGCTGCGTCTGTCATATTATGTTCCCTTTTATCTACTCATCAGCTGGTGGGCCTTTGGGTTGCTTTCACCTTTGAGCTGTGGTCAGGAATGCTGCGATGAACGTTCATGTGCAAATATTCAAGTCCCTGCTTTCGATCCTTGAATGTATATTGGGGGGAGATGTTGTTGAATAGCACTTTACTAGTGATTTCCATAGCGGCCCTGTTTGAGATGTCTCCAAACTGGGAAGTGCCCAAATGCCCATCAACGGTAGCAGGGATAAGCAAATTTTGGTGTATTTGCATGCCACGGTGCCGTGAGAATGAATGAGCACCTGCCTGCCACGGTGTGGACGAAGACCACACAGAATGCCGTACATGCCGTGTGCATCCACTTACATGAAGCTCAGACGAGGCAGGGCGAGCCGGTGCTCTCGGAAGTCAAGGTGATGGCCGCTCCTCTCTGCGGGCTGGAGGGTTCTGGTGATCAGGCCCCTGCAGGAGCCCCAACGCTTTGTGAGAAGGCACGAAGCTAAACACTCAGGATTGGTGCTCGCTTTGGTGTATAGGATAGGCTTCTGTAAGAAGTTCCCCCAACAATGCACAAGCCCTTTGATCCACCAATTCTAGTTGTAGGAATTAAACTATAGATATAGTTTCACATGCGTGAAATAAAGCATGTACAAGATGACCCACAGCCGTTTCTTATCACAGCAAAACATTAGAAACACACCAGCTCCCACCGCTAGGCTGGCTATTGTCAAAACAATGAAAATGGGTGCCTGGGTGGCTCAGTCGGTGAAGCATCTACCTTCCGCTCAGGTCAGGATCCCGGAGTCCTGAGATTGAGCCCCGCATTGTGGGGGGGGGGGGTCCCTGCTCAGCGGGGAGCCTGCTTCTCCTCTGCTCTTCACCCTGCGTGTGCTCTCTCTCTTTCAAATAAATATTTTTTAAAAAATGAAAATACCAAATGTTGGTGAGGATGGTGAGAAATGGAACGTTTGCGCCCTGTGCATGGGACAGAAAATGGAGTTGCCACTATGGAAAACAGCATGGCAATTCCTCAAAAAATCAAAAATAGAGTCACCGTATCATTCAACAATTCCCCAATACCCGAACGATTCGAAAGTCGGCTCTTAAGCAGATATTTGCATAGCCGTGTTCTTAACAGCATGATGCCTAGGAATCATAAACGCAGACGCAGCCCAGGTGTTCGTCCATGGATAAAGGAGCAGCATGTTTATATAATCATGGAAGACCATTGAGCCATTCGGGGAAGGCAGTTCTGACACGGACTACGGCGTGGGCGAAGCTTGAGTTCATTACGCTCAGCGAGACGGGCCAGTCATAGGACAAATGGTCCCACTCGGAAGCGGCACCCAGGGCGAGGAACATCACGGACACAGGAAGCAGAAGGGTGGGCGTCAGGGGCGGGGGAGGCACAGGGGGGAGTTGTTCAAAGCCTACAGTTACAAGAAGTCTTCTGGGGATGGATGGGGGTGGGGCGGCCGCTAGTCTCACTGAACTATACACTGAAAAATGGTTAAAATGGCAAATTTTAAAATATGTACGCATATTTTGGCACAATGAAAACTTCTAAAAAGGGAGGTGTCTCTAAGGAAAGGTGAGAAAAATATCCGAGATACAGTGGGTAATAAGAGTCAAAGGGAGAAGAGAGTGTAGTGTTTCCATTTGTTTAAATATATCAAAATGTTGAACAGAGGACGCGGAGATGGGAGAGATCAGATCGCCACGTACGAAGGAGTCGCAAAGGAAGCAGGTGGGACAGGTCTCCCAGTCATCGCCCCTCATCACTTAGAGAAAGGGGGAGGGGACTTGGTGAGGTGCCATATAGGAGGAGAGGCCTGAGGGACCCCCAAGCCCCAACCTGAGAAGGCCAGAGACTGCGCGTCCAAATACCGGGCCAGCGACCTGGGAGCGTTTCTGGATCAGATGGGGCTGGGGTCGGGGGAGCCGGCAGGGGGTCATCTTGGCTCCTATCCCAAGCAGTTGGAGATGGACGTGGGAGTCCATTCCTAGGGCAGAGCAAGGAGTGGCAAGTGACCCCAGGAGGAGAAGAGCATCCACCAAGGTCAAGGGTGAGAGGAGCCTGCAGCAATGGCCAAATTCATGCAGCCCACAGCACCATCCCATGATGGAAAAGGCGCAGCTCGAAACCTCTGCTGATAGAGTACCAGAAGCCAGCCAGGATGGCGGCAGCTCGGGTAAGATCTTTCCTCTCCCCCGGCTGCCTCCACCCAGTCCCCTCAGCCCCACCCGCAGAGAAGGGGGAGGAGGAATGAAGAAGGAGCCCCCTCCCCACCTCCAGCTGTCCCCACTGCAGGAAAGAAGCAGGGGAGAGGGTCTAAACCTGAATCAAATTGGCAGTTCCCCTGAACATCTTGACTGGACCTTGAAAATTTGAGTGGAGACCATGTTTGTGATGGAGAATGGCAGGGAACCGTTGGTAACCTAAGAGCTGTCAAGATGATATGGCTCCATTCCACGTGCTCTCCCTTTGTCTGGGGTGGGGGGTGGGGGCTGGCAGAGGAGAGAGGAAGCAGAGAGCGAGAGGGAGGGAGGGAGACGGAGAGGGAACCAGCGCAAGGTTGCTTCACATTCTATTGACCAAAGAGAGATCCAAGGCCAACCCATACTTGAAGGGAAAAGGGGACTAGGGGAGCTAGGTCAAAGTCACATTGCAAAGGGGCTATAGTAGGGAATAGTAGGAAATGGAGAGCTGAGTCCATTTTCATAATCAGTCTACCAAGAAGATCTTTCTTCCCTTGCAAGGGAGGCTGGGAAATATAGGCCAGAGGCGTGTCCAGAAAGAACCCTGCATAGGTCAGGCTTACTTGTCTCTGCCACGCCTGTCCCTTCCCTTGCTGGTGCCCGTGTAGACATGCGCCTATGTAGGCACATGCCTGCTGTGCTCTCTGCCCACCCGGGGGGCTTGTGAGAGCCTCTCTCCTCGGAGCTAGAGGTCCTGACTCCCCATCTGTGCGACCACTCACTTCTCCCAGGAACTCCATTTCCTCATCTGTAAAATGGGGATAAGACAATCATAATTGCCTCCCCTTGACATGGTGGTGGTGAAGGCACTTTTCAGTTCATGAAAGCCTCAGATTTTGAAAAGAACCGGACAACACTGCGCCCTCAGAAGCATTAGGTAACTAGAGGACACAAGAGATCAAGACCTGTGTGCAGACCGGGGGGGATGTATTAACAGGGCCGGGGGAGCGATCAGAGGAGCTGCTGCAGAACGGGTTTCAGACCTTGACAGGTGATGAGCAGAATCGGAATAGACCCAGGAGATAGGGAAAGGCATGGCAGGGAGGAGGAACGGCACATGCAAAGGCATAGAGGCTGGAACACACATGGTATCTTAAAAGGTCTCCTGCCCTACTATTTAAAGCAGAAATTCCCAAAGGGTTGGATGTTGGCTGGGCCAAGGGCTGACGCACACTTACATGCTTGTTCCTTGGCAGGATGGGTTCAAAAAAGGGGGCGGGGAGAAGAATGAGAGATTGAAAACAGATTATTGGGGAGAAAAGCATTTCAGGCTCGAGACAACTGTCTCTGCAGGCTCTGGCTCTTGTCCCACCCATTCCCCAGCCCTGACACAAGGCTGGCTGGAAGAAGGTGTCTCTCCCAGGATTGTTCGAGCCAAGGGCCTGGCTGGCAGCAGACTACAGCCTACCCCATTCCTGCCTGGGTGCCAGATTCTGTGTGAGGCGTAAATACACCCGCAGACTGACAGCATGCCTTAAGCCACGTGAAACGCTCCTCAAGATATCTTCTGTTATTGTCCCCAGTTCCCAGATAAGTAAACCGAGGCTTAGGGAGGCTATAGCCACATAGGCAACCAAGGGTGAATCTGACTGATTCCATTGCCTTATGCTAGGCCTGGGGTGCAGACAGCGGGGAGATGTTTAGGACAGCGAGGAAGACTATTCCAGGGGGTACAGGGTAGAGTGTGTAAGGCGGTAGGTGAGTGTTTGACTCAAAAGTCAGATTTGGGGGCTGTTTGTTACGGCAGCATGACTTAGCCTATCCTGACTGATACAAGTCATGATAAAGAAGTTACGTGCAAATCCTAAAAGGGTTAGAACTTCCCCCATCTTCCTCTCAGAAGCAGCAATTTTTTGGAAAACTGCAATTTTTAAATGTTAAAAAAAATTTGTTTATTCATTTGAGAAAGAGAGATTTGGGGGAGGGGCAGAGGGAGACAAGCAAACTCCCCACAGAGCACAGAGCCCGACGCAGGGCTGGATCCTCGGACCCCGAGATCATAACCTGAGCCCAAATCAAGACTCAGATGCTGAACTGACTGAGCCACCCAGGCGCCCCTAAAAACTGTAACCTTTAAATGTCGCCCAAATACATGCAACATAAAATTTCCTGTCTTAACATTTGAAAATGTCCAAGCCTGTGGCATTGAGCACATTCCCATGGTTATGCTCCCATTGCCGCCGCCCATCCCCAGAGCTCTCTTCATCCTGAGCAGCTCAGACTATGTTCTCATTAAACAGACTTCTCCTCCCCCTCCCCCAGTCCCGGGCCACCCCCCTTCTCCCTTCTGTCTATGAACCTGACTGCTCTAGGTACCTCACTAAGTGGAACCACACAGCATCAGTCCTCCTGTGGTCAGCTTCCTTCACTCAACAGAACGTCCTCATGGTTCATCCATGTCATTGCCTGGGTCAGAATGTCCTCCCTTTTTAAGGCTGAGTACTATTCCATTGCGCGTATAGACCACATTCTGCTTATCCATTCATCCATCCACGGACAATTGTGCGGTTTCCACCTTTGGCCATTGAGAATAAAGCTATAAATACAGGTGCATGGATATCGGGGCAGCACTTTTAAGCAAAGTTGCTGGGGGGATCCATGCACTGGCCCAGAAGCCAAGGGGACTCAAGGACTCCAGGCTCCACCACTAACTGGCTGTGTTGCTTTGGACACGTGGCTTTCTGCATCTGATTTGAACCTTCCTCACTTCGCTACGCAGCTCACGGTAGCGTGCTGAGACCCACTGAGATGGTGCGGTGTGGATGCTCTCTGTGAAGGGAAGCCACGAGGGAGTGTTCTTGCCGTTACTCAGCGGGGGGAGGGCAATGATTTCCCAAAGACATGAGTCACTGGTGGTGGAATTCCAGGCATCAGGAGACACAGTTCTGGGCAGCAGAGACCAGATTCCACACACAGCCGTGACCCTGACCCTGAGCCTGCGAGGGAGCCACACCCTCTCTCCTTGGCCGCTGGCTGCTGTGAGGAAGGAGTCCGTGAATGTCGTGTGGTATGGTCCATAGGGTAGAGCCTGCAGTCCCATTGCCTCGCTAGATTGTTAAGGAGGCTCAGAAAGGGTGATATTCTTGCCCAGGGCCACACAGCGGAAGCCAGACTAGAACTCGAAGCTCCCCACTCCCAGCCGTGCACCACACTGCCTCCCAGGTGGTCCTGGTTCTAGGAAGAGGGCATAGGAACCAGACTCTGGAAGAGCAACTGGGGCAGGGGAAGAAGGGAACCCAAAGGGCCTCAAGGGGAAGCTGGAACTTTCTTCTTTGGCGTCTCACAGAGACTGACCTAAGAACCTTCCAACTTACAGCCTTCTCTGTACTTTACAAAATCCTGAGACCACTAGCGATACAATAATTGCTACTATTACCTGAACGCTTCCTAAGTCCCAGGCTTAGAGCTGCACCTGTCACATGCTTGGTCTGCTTTCAACCTCCACCCCTCGGAGCCAGGAACCAGCGTTATATCACTCGAAAGCCCCCAAACCTTAATTCAACGGCATTCTCAAGGTCATAAAATGCAAGGAGGCCAGAGCTGGCTTTGAACCCAGGGCAGGGAGCCTGTGGACTCTGTACTGAGGCTCAAGGATTGACCACTTTAGCTGAATTCGGTTACCGCTGTGATGGGGAGGAGGGGAGCCGACTGTGCCCATTGTTCAGGTGAGAACATGGAGGCTTGGAGGAAATGAGAGGCTCGTGGGCAAGAGGTGGACTCGGGGCTGGGCCAGGGCAGGCTTCCGTCCAGCATGTGTGCTCCAGCGAAGAGAAAGCTCTTCCGGGAGCGGCCTGGCCCCTGCCAAATCTCGGTAGGATGGGGGAGGGGCGGGGGCGGAACCGGAATGTGGTCCCCCCTGCACCCAGCAGTAACCGCCGCAGGCAGACGCAAGGAGCGCCAGCGGGGCTCGCGGTCTCTGGCCCGACACCTTACCTTGATGATTTTATTCCGTCTTCACCCAAGTTGAAGGAATCCACTTTCCTCTCCTGCATTTAAGTTCCGGGAGGGGAGCTCACTCGTCCAGCCGGACCAGGCTAGAACGTTGTAGAACTGAGATGCTAACGTCGGGCCTCTTCGTCTGTCCTGCAAGCTCCCCTCCCCAAGCTAAGGCCCCAGAAGCAGCCTGAGCAATACCTGCTCAGCCCGCTAGGCCCAAGGCTCTGGACAGTCCATTTGCCGAGGGTCCCCAAATACATGATTCTCGGCAACTCACATTCTTCAGGTGGATTCGCCAGCCTCCCTGTTTCTCTGCCGCCCACAAGGGTGTGGGCCAGAGGGCTGAGCCAACAGAGGGGCCGGCAACCCCACAGATGGCAGATCTGCCCAGACAGCAGGCTAGCTACAGAAACCTTCCGCTCCCTGCACGTGCTCCTCTTAGCAGCAGCCTGGGAGGAAGGCTGTGTCTCCTAGGCCTTCTGGGGCCTGGAGCCAACTCCAGTCCCACTCGCCTTCCTGCCTCCAACCTTCTCTCTAGAGCCTTGCCTCTGTTCTAGTGTGGGGTGGGAAATGTGCCCAAGAAATCTCTTCCCCAGTCCCAAGGGCTAAGCCATTCAAGCTTCTCTAGTCCCTTGGCTGGTTTTCAGGGACGGGCATGTGTATTGGTCAGGTTAAGTCACGTTAGCTGCTGTAACAAACACCTGTAAGATTTCAGCGACTTTCTGCCACAAATGTGTGATTTTTTTCTCCCGTAGTCTTGGCAGGAGGACCGTGTTCTCTGCTGCCCTTTAGGGACTAAGGCTCTTCCTGTCTTGTGATTCTGCCTTCCTCATCCAGCCAGAGTCCTCTCCAGTCAGCAGGCAGATGGGAAAAGAGAGCAAGGATCATAGGCCAGACCTGAAAACGATGCATTTATTTTTGCTCCTTTCCCATTAGCCAGACTCAGTCACATGACCACACCTAACTGCAAAGGAGGCTAGGAATTGTAGTCTCGCTGTGCACCCAGAAAGAAGATGGCTATTGGCGAGCACTAGTGGGCTTCCACAGGAATGTAACCCAGTTGTTGCCAAGGAGACATAAAGTCTGCTGGGGTTTCTGAGCAGGGCTTGCTTCAAGTTTAAGAAGCCGCGTAGGGAGAAGTTCCTCCATTCTTCCCCTGTGGGTGGTTGTGTGAAGAAGATATGATGTCTGAAACTTTGGCAGCCATGTTGAGACCATGAGGCACCAAGCCTGAGCGCTAAACCAACACACCGAGGATGCTGGAGCCACAGTATGCTTCCTGGGTGCCAACTCAGCCTCTGAACTAACCAATCCCAGAACGACCCAACCTGTGGATTTCTTGACCCCAGAGGTCCTTACGGTTGAAGTCAGGAGTATCAGGATGAGTATTTTATCACTTGTAGCCTAAAATCTCCTACCTGATCTATACTCAGGAGGGAATGCTGAAAACACCTCAGCCATTCCATATGGTATTGTGCTTATTTGGGGGAAGGGATAGGGAAGGTACAGCAGTTCAGACACAACATGAACAACCACTACGTGCCAGGCCCTTGACATACCCAGTGTCTGTGTATGTCTGGGTTCCAATCTTGGCTCCATTACCTCACCAGCCCAAGTGACCTTGGGCAAGTCACTCAACCCAAACTCTCTGTGCCACAGTTCCTCCATTACTAACATTGGGGTGCTTATAAATACTCCACCTACTCGGTAGAGAATTAAATGTCCAATTCTGGCCAAGAGTTTATCATGTCATCAGTGAACAGGAACTAAAAAATCCTGACCAGACCCTGGGAGGGGTGAGGAATACCAACCCCATTGGAGAGATGGGGAATCTGAAGTTCGAGGAAGTGAAGCCCAAGGGCATATCAATAAGAAGAGGCAGAAGCTGGATCTGCACCCAGGTCTAGCTGAGCACCTACTATGTGCCCAGCATTGTGGCAGATGTAAATTTCATTAGCATTGGATGTGCATGGCCATCGCATATAGGAGGTGGAGCTCTTGATACTATGACTATTTATTCCTACCGAACACAGGGGGACACCATGGCTCAGGGTGGTGGGTAACTTGCCTACAAGTAGGATCGAGGGGTCAGCATTTGAACCTAGACATGGGTCCAAGCCTTTCTGCTTTCTTCTGTTTATAAGCCTCCCGGGGACCTGCAGACTATGGCGGTAGAGTCTCAGGCATCGGAGGAATATTACGATTGGCCCCCAGGGCTGTGCAGGGTCTCCTGAACTCCTTCCCCAGAGCTGGCTGCCAGTTCAGCCTGTCTCCAAGGTTGTCCTGGTGATGGCTGCAGGGAAATAACCAGGATCCGGAGTGGAAGAGCCTGCGAAAGTTGGAAAGTTTGACTCACTTTATAAAAGCAGAACTCTTTTGAGCTGCTCCATAACGGAGTAGGCTGTCCCGGGAGGTGATGAGTTCTTCGGTCCTGGGAGAGTACAAGCAAAGACTGGTGACCAGTCTTCTTCTTCTATGAAGAAGTTTGTAGAGGTAACTCCTGCCTGGAAAATGATACTGGATTCAAAGAGCTTTTGATTTGGAAAATCTCTGACGGTCAGATTCTCAGACTCCGTTTGAGGACTGCGCAATACTCAGAACCTAGGAGTCTAGGATTGTATGCATTTTCCCCCTTTGTGTTTTCTGTTCCCCCTTCAGTCTGTTCCCCCTTCAGATGGTCGGACTATTGAGCAGCTACTGACTCAGGAAAGGGATCTTTCAGTGAAAGCAGAGCATCGCTTTTCAGGTTTCAAAAGCCTTTGGGACGGTGGGTATTCCATTGGTCTGGATCCTGGGGTGAGGGGCCACGAAGCCGGGCTGCAGAGGCCCAAGGGGACACACAGCACGGATAACTGAGAAACAAGCTTTGGGGGTGGTTGTTACTGCACCGTGACCCAGCTGACCCTGATGGATGCACATCACCCCCCATCCTGCTTCTCCTCTTCCCAAACAAGAAAGTTGGGAGGGGAGCCAGAGAAGAAGCTACAAGTGAATATTTTTTTAATTTTGTGGGTCAGCATGACCTCAGACAGTTCTGAGGAATTCAAAAGTAGAGCGAGGAAGGCATCAAAGATGAAATGGTCATGTGGTGTGTCTAAGCCATGGGGTCCAAGCCACCCTCGCGCGGAGACACAGCCACCGGGAAAATGCACACACTCCCTTCCTGCTTCCTCCCTCCCTCCCTTCCTTCTGTTCTTTCTCTATCTCACTTCTTTCTCTTTCGCACATTGTATTTACAAAATATTTCAAACATGAGAAAAGCATAGAAAACCCTCATTTGCTATTTGCCCACCCCCAGATTTAACCACTGTTAACATTTTATTATATTTGCTTCAAGTTTTTTTTTAAGATTTTACTTATTTATTTGGCAGAGAGAGAGAGAGATCACAAGTAGGCAGAGAGGCAGGCAGAGAGAGAGGCTCCCTGCCAAGCAGAGAGCCCGATGTGGGGCTCGATCCCAGGACCCTGAGATCCTGACCTGAGCTGAAGGCAGAGGCTTTAACCCACTGAGCCACCTGGGCGCCCCTCAAGTTTTTTTTTGTTACCAGCATTTTCTAAACTAAATATTCATCATGATATTTCCTCTTTAAGATCTTGGAGGCAGAGAGATTTGTCTCCTCTATTTGTTGCTTTATTATTTGGAGGCCTTCGATAAATAGGTGTTGAATGAAC
>JAQQSY010007496.1:0-10429 GCA_028646535.1 Procyon lotor | reverse complement strand
GGTGAGTGTCAGGGAGCATCAGGGAGCACCAGTGAGTGTCAGGGAGCATCAGGGAGCGCCAGTGAGTGTCAGGAAGTGCCAGGGAGCATCAGGGGACAACAGAAGCTGGAAGCAGCCAAGAAGTCTCCCCAAGAGCCTCCAGAGGGATCACAGCCTCGCCAATACCCTAAATGAGGACTTCTACCCCATAACAAGGGGATCCATTTCTGCCCTTTAAAACACCCGCTGTATGGTGATTTAAGGACACCGACACACAGTCTTCATTGTGCCCGCAGAGCCCAGGGGGAGCCTCCTAGTGTAGTTGGGGGCAGCCTGCTCCAGCAGCGGGGTCCCCCCAGGGCAGAGGCCCCGGCTGCACCCCACCACACAGAGTGAACCACGTCGCCCTGGCGGTGGGCGCACCCGAGGGGGATGCCCCACGTGAGTGCCTGCTTCTCCGATCGGCTCCCACCCTCACCCTTGGACTCTAGTGCCTTCGGATCCCACCCCGCACAGCCAGGGCGGCCAGTCTCCCAACCCCGGCTGGATTCGGGCTCTCCGCTTTCTCAGCCCCACCCAGGGTTCCACGGCCTTGACCCTAAGCCAACGACCCACATGTCTTGTTTTACTCGCCAGCTTCTCGGTCACACTAGTGTCTCTGTCTGCTCCCCTGTCTCTCCGCCCACACAGGTTTAGGTCTCTTCATGAAAGCCATCTTCACTGCAGTGTTTAGTGGTGTCTCAGAAGGGCTGGGGTCAGACAGCCCTGTTCATCCTGCTCCTGAAACCCGAAACCCACCGGAACTCTTCCAAAGGCCACAGGGTCAGGGTTCTCAAGCCTGGGCCGCAGAGGCAGGAGGCCGGTTCACTGGAAGACAGGCTGTGTGTGGGAGTAAAGACCACTCAGATCTCGGGCAGGCAACCAAGGCTGTGGTTAAGATGTTAAAGTTCACGGGCGCCTGGGGGCTCAGTCATTAAGTGTCTGCCTTCCTCCGGGGTCATGATCCTGGGGTCCTGGGTTTCAGCCCCGCATCGGGCTCCCACTCCCTCTGCTTGTGTTTCCTCTCTTGCTGTGTCCCTCTCTGTCGAATAAGTAAAATCTTAAAAAAAAAAAAAAAAGATGTTAAAATTCATGTCTATGGCCAAGTAAACTGCACCGGAAATGCCGGTGAAGCTCCAGTCGCCGATTTGAACCTAAAAGGCCGCTCTTCCCAGTTCAGGTGGAGACCAGGCTCCTTAGGGACCACATGTAGGCCCCGTGACAACCAGAAGCCACCATCGCCAGAGGCCACAGCAGGGCTGAGGTCGCTCCAGCATCCAGTGCCCAGGTGTCCACTGGGCAAACTCCACAGGCCCTTTGGCCGGAGGGGTGCGGGGTGCGGGGCAGAGACGTCTCTGGCCGCACAGAGAGGAGCCGACTCCGGCCGGGACAAGAGGGTGTGTGCTCGCGAGCCAGCCAGGCCCAGGCCTGCCGTGCGCGCTGGCGAGGGGACTCCCACAGAGGCCGCAGCATTCGGGGCTCAGGGCAGGGGAGTGGCGGGCACAGGGCGGGCACAGGGCGGGCAGGGGGTCTCCCAACGCCTCATTTGCTTTCACTGCCCGGAGGCCGGTGAGACTCAGACCCGCAGGCGTGATGCAGAGCCCACGGGAGGAGTTTCGGACGCGGGGGAGGGGAGGACGGGGGGGGGTTCGGGGAGGGCCAGAAGCACACGTTCTCCCCAGGAGCAAACGTGGGGTGGGGGTGACAGCCGCGGGATGTCCGTGCCGACTGTCCCTCCCGGTCCTGCTCCTCCACAGAGGCCCTTGCAGAAGGCAAGGCCTAGAGACGGGCCTGCACACGGGGGGCCGCCCGCCCCTCTAGGGCCTCTCCCCCTGTGCGGAGGGCCAGGAGCTGCGGGAGGGGGCTTACGGGTCTGCCCAGGGTCCCGGGCCCCAGATGCAGTGCAGCGCTGGGGAGGGGCGTCTGGAGGTCGGCAGGGCTCCCCTCCCACACGCCGCGCCAGGCACACCTGCACCGCCCACCGCACCTGCCGCTGCGCATCCCAGAGGCGCTCCTGGCCGCCCGCGCACCAGGGGGGCCTGGGGCGACATTTCCTCAGAGCAGGTGCTGCTGAAGGGGCTTCCTTGCTAGTTTCTGACCAACGACAGCCAGGAGAGCTGCGCCCAGGGCGCCTCAAGGGCCCTCCTCCCCCTCACTTGCTAGCAGTGCTCCTGGGTGAGCGCAGTCCCAGGCTTGGCTGTTGCTCCCTCTAAGTGTCCATGTGGGGCCCCCTGGTCACCAGGCCAGCGAGCTCATACTGCAGCCAGGCCCGGCGCTCCAGAGACCCGGCCCAGCCCAACCGAAGGGCCTCTGGAAGTGGGCTGTCCTCCCCGGGGTCCCAGGGGCACGGCACACTGTCCCCTGCTGTCAGAGGGCCAACACACACCACACGCCGGGCACCCGGCACTCCCCGAGGTCGTGGGTCACTGTCTGTGTTCTGGCCTCCGAGCACACAGGGCCTCCTGGACGGCCGGCAGCCTGGCCTGAGCCGGCAGCTCGGATCGAGAGACCCCCTGCCGCCTGCGCTGCCGGCTACCCGTCCCTGTGTCCGGGTGAGCTCCTCTAGCCAGGACGTCCGTCCCGCGGGACGTGGACTCCAGCCACACTCGGGAACACCCTGTCCCTGGAGCTGTGCGGAGCCTGTGTCTGCCAGGCCGAACACCCGGGGAGCTTGGGGGCCCAGGCTGGGTCTGGGGGCTGCCGCAGACCCCCGATGAGAGGGAGGCCGTCCAGCTGCCCCCGGTGGCACCTGCGGGGCACAGTGCAGGGGGCAGTCCAGAGAGCTTGCCCAGGTGGTGACAAGATGGGCCAGAGCAGCCCCCGGGGCCTGTCGTGACGCGGGAGACGTTGGGAGGCAGCCTCCCAACAGCCCGTCAGTGCCCGTGGAAAATGAGGCTTTCTGACTGGAATAGCAACAACCATGAAGGTCCTTCAGCAGTAGTTCTGAGGAGGGGGCAATTAGGAACCTTCTTATGACTCTTTCTACACCTAATATGTAGCCTGTAAATGTCATTAGAGTACACGTCCATGGGTTCTGAGGTCACCCGCCCACCAAAATTCTCCTTCCACGACTTAGACTGAGTCCCCTGTAACGACCGGGTCTCCCCTTGCCCCAGACCCTTCCAGGAAGGTCCTCCCCTCCCGCCCTTGTCGGAGAGAGCACGGCCCGCGTCTGAGCTGGCGTCGGCGCCCGTCCGGGGACCGAAGAGAGCTGTCAGATAGAGCGATCCGGCTGTTTGTGACACAGACGCCGCACCAGGTGGTGGGACCATCGCTGTGTGTGAGCTCATACCTCTGGGGAGAGGCGGGTTCATTCAGAGGTCACACAGATCCGTGCCGTAGTGGCTTCTAGAAGCACGGGGTTCGCGCACACTCTGTTCACTGCGGCGAGGTCAGGACCAGCCCGCGCAGAGATGCTGTCATTACAGGTGCTCAGGAGGCCCCTGGAGGCAGCGTGGACTCTGGGGCAAACCCACACACCGCCGGGGACGGCCAGGACCTGGCTCTTTGGGGCCACGGGATGAGACGGAACGAGGCCCACGTGGAGGGTTACCCAGGTCGGAAATACTTGCCAGTCTCCAGGGAACAAGACTGCCACTCTCTGGTCCACATGCTCACAGCAAGAGGGTGGGAGGCACTCAGGGGTCCAGGGTGCAGGAAGGAAACAGCCCCTAAAAGGGGAGCCGTGCTGCCCCAGCCGGGGGGGTCAGGGAATCACACTGATTCCCCGCAGGGCTCCCCGGGTGGGGGCTGCTTTGTAAGCACGCTGGGAAACGATGGAGCCAGGCCCCTACCCACGGCGGGTCCCGGGCTGCGGGCACAGCCCCACCTCCCTGCACCGGGGCTCAGCCGGGGCTCTCTGGCCTCGGATTTCCCCAGCCTCGTTCTGCGTTCCACCCTCCAAAGCCTCCGTCACACCTTTGGGATCAAAGAAGCCTGGAGTCAATTCGCCCTGTCATCGAATCCCGAGCCTCGGACGTGGTGCTGGATGAGGCCACTGACACGGCAGGGCTCAGAGCCGTGAGACCAGCCTGCCTCACCCGGGAACGCCCAGAGCGTGGCATCAGGCATAACCGCCACCCACTGCTTAGGGCCGTGATTCTGCTCTGCTGCCCAGAAATCTCTCACTGACCGTGGACGGGGTGTAGCAGCTGCACTCAGACCACCTACCGGATGGCCAGTTGTGGGGCCGGATGGCAGATACTAATAACAGCAGAGGGTTCCCATTCCTCAACCCCATTGCAAATTAATAAGAATGTCCCTCTTCTGTTTTTCATCCACAAAGAGACTCCCCTTGCATATTCATTTAATGTTAAATTGATGGATTAAATTATACCAAGCTCAAAATCAATCCTGCACGTATCCATTAGAATGGACAGAATCCCCCAGCGGGGACAGAGCACAGAAAACGCATTCAGAGACACTGATAAGTCCAGGCCCATTATATGTCATTTGAAACAAAGAGCAAAAAAAGCCCTTTGGAGACGCCCTATCAGCTTTTAAACAGAGACACTGCGTGCGCACAGAGATTGATGGTTAGCATTTCCAGCCGTGGCTGATGACTGCGGGGAGATGCTTCTCCGTGTCCCCGTCACAGTTCACAGGCAGACAGACGCCTCAGCGCTGAGCTTCCCTTTGTCTGCCGAAGGCGCAGTCAGTTAACGAGTGCCAGGCGGGGACCCCCCACTCCGCGCCAGCTCAGCGAGGAGACGCACGCGGTGTTCGTGAGAATCCTGTCTTCCCATCTCCGGAGGCGCCCTGCCCAGAGTGTGCAGATCAGCAGCTGTAGCCCCTTTCGGGACAGGCACCAACGGCACAAGAGGGGTGACCATGGTCACTGTTACAGTGGGGTGGCTCTCAGGACCTCAGAGGGGCCAGAGGGACATCCTGGGTTCTCTCCAGAAACTTTACTTCTGAGCCTAGTTCTGGTGGTGACAATAGTCGGGAACAACCCTTCCATTACCTTGTCTTCTTTCTCTCCATCCGTGGATTTTCCTCTTTCCGTTTGGCATCTCCCACCACTGTCTTCCCAGACTTTCTCCCCACCCACAGCTGCACACAATGCAAGAGAGCCAGTCAGGATTGGGGTGAGGCAAAGTGGAGCCCCACCAGGACATTTTTCTGTCTCCCCTGTGTCTTCCCCATGCAGCCCCATCAAAGCCCAGGGCCTCCCCATGAGCACAGGGGTTCATCAAATATCCCACCAACTGTCTTCAGGTAACTTTCTTCACTAGTGGAAGTCATATATATAATTATGTATATATATATATATATTTTTTTTTAAATCACTGAGAGGGGCGCCTGGGTGGCCCAGTGGGTTAAAGCCTCTGCCTTCGGCTCAGGTCATGATCTCAGGATCCTGGGATCAAGCCCCGCATCGGGCTCTCTGCTTGGGGTGGGGGGGATCCTGCTTCCCCCCCCATCTCTGCCTACTTCTGATCTCTCTGTCCAATAAATAAATAAAATCTTAAAAAAAAATAAATTGTTTTTTAGAATAAATAAATAAATAAATAAATAAATAAATAAATAATCCCTGAGAGTTTTACTCCCAAATACAATGTAGTAAATATCAACAGGGTACATATCACTGTAAGTCTAGGGGAAAAGCTGGACTAAATGACAAAAGCCATAGTTTTAAGGACTCTGGAGAGCAACCCTTCGGTGCTGGGCCAGAAAGGCAAAGTGAAATTCCCTGTATTTGCACAGTACTTACGAGGAAAAGTCCCACTGAAATGACAGGACGGCAGCCAGTTGGGTTGATGCAATTAGCCTTTACCCTGTTTGTCTAATAGAAAAGTGGGTGAGCACCTCCAGGGTGAAATAACATCGAATTTAGACTTGGTGGTTCTTTTCATCATAGGCTCCCCACACGATCAAATTCTGTGAGAAATATAAAGATGCAGGAAAAAATTGATAAGTAGTTATTAGAGAAACAACAGAAAATAGAAACATATTTCCAGATTATTCAGATTTTGAAGTTATCAAAAAAAAAACCCTTAAAGTAAGTCTATTAAGTAAAATAGCCAAAAAAGTAATATGAATTAAATATAGGAAATTTCAATAGAAAATAGGAATCTATACATAAGGATCCAGTTGGCATTCTACAAATGAAAACTTCAACATTTGAATTTAAGAATGAATTAGGAAGGTTTGATAATAGATTGAATATAGTTTAAGACATGATTAATTAATTGAAATGGCAATAAAAAAAAATACCTTAACTTAAACTCAGAGACAAGAAAGAATAAAAAGAACAGAGCAGAGTATTTACACTGTAGAGTATAAAGGATAATGAAGTACGTTCAAAAAGGCCAATTATCAAGTAATCCCATCTTACATGGAGAAAGGGACAGAACGAAACTATATTTAAAGGTACAGTGACTGATATTTTCTCAAAATGAATGATAGCAACATGAGGATACAAGAAATTCCGTGAACGCAAATATAATAAATAAAAAGAAAAGCAGGGTGCCTGGCTAACTCAGTTGGTGAAGCATGTGCCTTGATCCTGGGGTTGTAAGTTTGAACCCCATCATGGGTGTAGAGATTACTTAAAAATAAAACCCTTTAAATAAAAGTAAAAAGGAAACGAAGTCTGGACACATTACTGTCAAACTGTTGAAAACCAATACAAAGAAAAAAAATCTAAAAATTAAAAAAAAAAAACTGACAAGATACTTTCAAAGAAAAATAAGACAAATGAGTGACTTTTCACCAGCAACTATGGACGTTATGAAACAATGGAATGCTATCTTTAAGTGCTGAAAGGAAGCAGGAAAACCTACTAACCTAGAATTCCATACCCAACCAAATATTCTTTAAATCATGGAGGCAAAATAAATATGTCTTCACACAAAAAATTTTGAGAAAATTCACCTCTGATACCTTGTATCACAAGGCAAAATAAAGCAAAACTAGGAGCTGAGGGAAAGGAAAGGAATTATAAAAATACATGAAGCAATGAAGAGCACCAGAAAGGATAAATTTCAGGGTAGATATTAATCCTTTAAAGCAACCACAGGAAGGACATTTTGTAATATTTCTGACAAAGGAAGAAGTAAAATCTACACCAATGGCACAAAAAGCAAGAGTGGAAACATGATAAAAAAATCTTTGTAAGACCCATCAATTGCCCAAGAAGTGGTAAAAGTAAAAGCAAAAGTGTAATGTAAATCATTGTAAATCAAGTATACATATTTTAAACTATAGGGAAATGAAAAACATATAACTATAATGTCAGTAGAGGAGGGCAGAAAGAAAGTAATAAAAATACTTGCTTAATCCCAAAGAAGGAAAGGAAGAATAAGAGAATGACAAATAGCCTGAACAGAAAGCAAATCACAAACTATTAGACTGACCCCTAACTATGAATGCAGCTAAATGAAACGTTAATATACTAACTATTCCAATTATGACAAAGCTTGTCAGACTGGTTTTTTAAAAAGAAAAAAAAATCCCAACTATGTGCTGCTTATAAGGGACATACTGTAAACACAATAACATAGATGGGTTGAAGGACAAGTTTTGGGAATAAGAAACACTAAAGTAAATAAAGTCACGGAAGCCATATTAATATATGACAAAATATCTTAAGTAAAAGTCATTGTAGAAGCAAAGGGAGAGATTTCATAATAATAAATGAAGATATAAAATAAATTTATGTACACAGTTTGAAAATATATAAATAAAGAAATAGGGCAACCTACAACAGAGGTGGAGATTTCAAGGCATGTTTTCAATAACTGATTGGGAATAAAATCAGTAAAATAAAATACAGATTTTAACCACATGACAGTCAAGAACACAGTAGATATAAATTGAACATTTTATTCAATGACTGTTGAATACACATTTTTTAAGATGTGTAAGTTGGACAATTGGCTAAAACTGACCATATTCTGGCCATTAGGTAAGTCTCAAGCTATATTTAAAAACTGAATTCATACATATTCATACCAAGTATCTCTGCTTGGTGTAAGTAAACCAGGAATCAAAACAGAAACATATGGGTCAAAAGAGAAATCAAAATGAAAATTAGAATATCTTTTCAATTAAAAGATAATTTAAATAAGACATATTGGCATTTGTGAAATGCAGTGAAAGTACTGCATGAGAGGTATATTTAAGTTATTAAGTGGTATAAATGCATGTATTAAAAAATAAGAAAGAATAAGAGTCAATTATCTAAGATCTCCCTAATAAAACTAGAAAAAAATCCTGCAAATTAACCCTAAGAAAATAATAGAAGAAAGCAAATAATAAAATTAGTAGTACAAATGAATAATATAGAAAACAGAAATGCAGCAGGAAAAAATAAAAAGTCAAAAGTTGATCCTATAAAAAGATTTATAAAAATAATAAAACACATTAAGAATGGACCCTAAAAAAAGCAATTACAAATTAGAAAAGTTGAAAAGGAAAAAAGTATATCACTATAGACCCTACAGACTTTAAGAAGTTAGTAAAAAGATATGAAGAACAAGTTTATACCACTAATTTTGCAGCTTAGAAGTAAAGAGATGCCTTAAAACCACTTACCAAAGAGACACACAGAATAGAGAATACCAAAGACTTGTATCTGTTAAAGATACTAAGCACTTAATTATTTTTTTTAACAAAATTACTCCATATCCAGATAACTTCACTGGAAAATTCTTCCAAACAATCAAAACAGAAAAAATAACCATAATATACAAACTCCTTCAGAGGATATAGAAAGAGAAAACATTTCCAACTCATTTTATGAAGCCAGAAAAACCCTAATACCATAACCTGACAAAGAATATGACAAGAAAGGAAAACTATAGACCAGTATCTCTCATGAACAAGTAATTATCAAATCAAATTCAGCAAAGTATAAAGGATATACCAAGTAGGGTTAATCCAACAGCAACATTTAATATTAACACATCATGATCAAGAGGTTTTATACTAGGAATGCAAGACATTTAACATTAAAGATTCAACTAACTTGATTCACCATCTTAGCACACTAGAAAAGAAAAAAAAATTATCATTTTGGTAGTAAAATAAAAAACATCTGACAAAATCCTTCCCAACTAAGTTAAGAAACAAGGCAAAGATGTTCATCCTCACCACTTCTATTCAACATTGTTCAAACAACCATTAGAAATTATAGATGAATTTAGGATATAAGGTCAAAATTCAGAATCAAGTGTATTTCTATATGGGGAACAGCAAACAATTAGAAAATAGAATTTTAAAATTTCCACTTATAATAGCATTAAAAAAAAACCCAAAAATTAACATGTTTTTTTAACATGTAGAACTTCCACATTGTAAACTATTAAACATTTCTGAGACAAAGTCAAAAAGACTCAAGTAAATGGAAAGGTAATAGAATGGTCTAGACTAGAAAATGCCACATAACTAAGATATCTATTCTCTCCAAATATATCTGTATTTTAAATAACCCTTTAAAAATTCCAGCAGTCTTCTCTGTAGGAATTGATTGACTAATTAGAAAATTTATATTTAAAAAAAGCAAAGCACCTACACAGCCAAAGTACAGAGACAGAACGAAGTTCAAGAACCGCACTAGCTGGCGTCAGGACTCACTGACGCCTTCAGGAGCCACGAGGGTGCAGTGCTGGCCACAATGACAAGGACTTCAGCACACCTACATTTCTCAGCACAGTTGGGTTTGGACAAAGGACTAACACAATCTCAAGAAGGGATTCAGGTCCTTCCAACACAGGGCTCCAGAACAACGGGACGGCCCTACACAAGGAACCTGCACCTGATCTCACAGCATGAAAACTAACTCAAGAGGGATCGCAGCCCTAAACGCAAGCCTGAGAGCCATGAAGCTTCCAGAGGACAGTCCTGAAGGGCATCTTCACATCCTGCCCGTTGGCCAAATGCAAGAAGCAATAGCCATTAAAAATGGATGGATATCATCAAAACTTAAACTTTCAATTGAACAGTCAAACCATATTTTGGGAGAAAACATCCTCTCTATATATTTAGCAATCAGTTGATACTCAGAATAGTTGAAGCATAAACAATTTCTGCAATTTCGTATAAACAAAGACCACAATAAACGTGGGCACTCGGTTGAACATCTACTTCACTAAAGAATATATGAGTGGATAACAAGCACATGACATACTTCACAGTCTTGTTACACATAAGATCTATAAAGAACTCCTCAAACTCAACACTCAACATCAAACATCAAACATCAAAAAATGGGCAGGAGACATGAACAGACACTCCTCCAAAGAAGACGTACAAATGGCTAACAGACACCTGAAAAAATGTTCATCATCTTTAGCCATCAGGGAGATTCCAATCAAAACCACACTGAGATACCACCTTACACCAGGTAGAATGGCCAAAATCAACAGGACAGTAAACAACAAATGTTGGAGAGGGTGTGGAGAAAGGG
>JAQQSY010007495.1:0-10430 GCA_028646535.1 Procyon lotor | reverse complement strand
GAGGCCCAAATTCTGCCATCCAATGTTCCTGACGTTTTATCTCAAACTTTGGGCCTTATTAAATTTGATTTTGCTTGGGGCTCCAGGGTGGCTCAGTCACTAAGCATCTGCCATCAGCTCGGGTCATGATCCCAGTTTCCTGGGATTGAGCCCCATGTTGGGCTCCCTGCTCAGCAGGAAACTTGCTTCTCCCTCTGCCTGCTGCTTTTGTGTTCCCCCCCGCCTTTGTCATAAATAAAATTTTTTAAAAATTTTTATTTTGCCAAATAAAGTAATGAGATTTAGGAGGAGGGCATTTTAGGATAAGAGAGTACCACATCCGGGGCGCCTGGATGGCTCAGTTGTTAAGCGTCTCCCTTCGGCTCAGGTCATGATCCCAGGGTCCTGGGATCGAGCCCCACATCAGGCTCTCTGCTCCGCAGGAGGCCTGCTTCTCCTGCTGCCATTCCCTCTGCTTGTGTTCCCTCTCTTGCTGTGTTTCTCTCTGTCAGATAAATAAAATCTTTAAAAAAAAAAAAAGTACCACATCCATGAGTGGGCAGAAGTGTGATTTTATTAGATGTATGTCTTATTGAGCACAAACCAGAAGGATAGATGTGTGTGGTGATGGTAGTGGTGATATTACTGGAAGCCAATTCTCTATGGGTCTCTTGTATTTCTACCTGTCTTGTGACTGCTTTTTTTTCCAGATTTTTTTTCAAGGATTTTTGTATAGTAAGCAGCCCTGAAAGATGGAGATTGTGTCTCTCTCCAGGGAAAATGTAGATTTATTAGCTGTCCAGAATAAGGATAATAATGTTCCATTAATGGAGAAATGCTGAGCAGATTTGCTAGTAGCTTCCTTAGAAATTTGAAGTTTTCTTAAATTAGGGTTTTTCAGCTGTAATACAAACTTAATTACTTTACGGCATCCATATCACACACCTTTGCATCACCAGGGGAATTAGTGAAAACATGAAGTTCTGTCTGCCTGCTTGCCTGAGTTAAGTCTTTTTTGCCTTTGACACAGGAGTGTTATGCCTTGTGGCAACATCTTTGAAGTTTTAGCAAGCAAACTGGTTAGTTGTAAGTAAGATCAACTATTAGACAATACAGTTATTGACTGTGATTGTTATGGACATAATCTAGCATACTATCCTTTTCATGCCACAAAGGAAACTAACTTCAAAAATGCAGTGTTGGGCATTTCCACCCAGACTAAGCTTGTTTTTGAAGAGTTATTTGGCCATCTTCATGTTAAAAAATTATTCCCATTGAAAAAGGAAAAGTTTTTTTTTTCCATTGAGTATTCCATTGAATTATATTTCAGTAGATCCTTAGTGCACAGTAAGACAATTAACACCTTGTCAACACTTTTTCTGACTACAGTAGAGAACATTCTCTAATGTCTTCTTGGATATTTTATTTTATTTTTTATTTTTTTTAAAGATTTTATTTATTGGACAGAGAGAAACACGGTGAGAGAGGGAACACAAACAGAGGGAATGGAAGTGGGAGAAGTAGGCTTCCTGCTGAGCAGGGAGCCTGATGTGGGGCTCGATCCCAGGACCCTGGGATCATGACCTGAGCCGAAGGCAGAAGCTTAACGACTGAGCCACCCAGGCGCCCCTCTTCTTGGATATTTTAATAGGAATGTGACCACTAAGTGGAGAAGTTAAGAGAATGATGTCATGTAAAGTAGACATTACCAAGTGGTGTACCTTTTGAGTTCCAAAGAAATGCTCTGAAACTTGTATTTTTTCCAGCAACTTTCTATAATATGGTCTATGTTTTCACTCAAACTTGTTCTAATGTTTTTGCAAATTGCAACCCAGAAAATATTTATAAAGTATAAAAACTCATTGATATTCAGGCTTTGTGGGGGGAAATTGGCAGAGGATTCCTTTCTACAACTTTGATATTGATCATTCAGGCCAACACAGCTAGGTAGTAGCTTTTATTAGGTTATTAACAAAAATAATGAATTGAGATATAGAAATATGAAACATATTACTGTTTTATTGTTTGCAACTAATTTTTGTATACTATTGTATGCTGATCTATTGTTGATGTTCTTGAATTTGGGATTGCTATTCACTAAATTATTAGATTAATATGTTTGAAATACATTTTTACCACTTGGAAAGTACAAATAATTGCACATGACAATAGTTTAGGTGATTCTATGGGAAATATCCAATTCTACTCAAAATATAGAAAGATATAGAAGGATGGAAGAAAATGTGAAATAGAAGGAAAAGAAGAGGAGAATAAAAGGAGGCATAGGAAAGGGGAAAGGGGAAATGCAAGATAAGGAAAAGGAAGAGACAGCAAGTTAATGATTTTGTAAAAAACGCAGATATAAATATACTTGTAGTTTAAGATATTACTGGTTAAAACAAAAAAAAGCAACAAAAACATATTGAAATAATAGGAGTGAATCTAGGAGATCTTTGAAGCTTGTGTATTATCAATATGTACATGTTTAAATACATATTCATATATATGACTATTCAGTATATGTTCTGTATGTACATATATACATGTATACATATACACACAAAGAAATGTTCCATTAAGGTCACATCAAGAAAAAATATATATATATACTTAGTCATTTAAGAATCAGCACAGGTTTTACCTATTCTACAACAACGTCCTTGAAATTCTGGCATTTATAGGGTTCTCTCCTCTTTTATGTTTTATGTGCCTTACGTATGTTACTGTTATTTGTCTTTCATATGGGTTTACTTGAGTATCTGTCTCCTTGTTTAAGGAGTAAGCAAGATGGAGTCTTTTTCAGTTTGAATCATCAGCATGTAAGCATCATACCTAGGTTATAGTAGTGATTCAACAAATATTTGTTGAATTAATCACATAAATGCCTTCACAAATAATTTCGAGTATCTTCTGTATGCCTACTAATGTGTTAGTTATTGAGCAGTTAATGGTAAAAAAAGATAGAATACCTTTATTTTTATAGTTTCCTGTCTAAAAAGAATACAGGCAAATAGTAATCATGCAAAGTGTTGAGGAGCACAATAGGGTAAAATGTGAGTTGCTTTGGGAGCACATAACAAGGTGTTCTATTCTATGGTTATCTTGATTAAATAACAATAAGTTAAAGCTTGAAAAATAAGAAACAGATAGGCATGATTTGGGTTAAATAGCATTCCAAACATAAGACTTCAAGTTCCCTCCAAAGTCTTGCCTTTAAATTCTGTAGATGTACACAGGAAATAATATTATAAACCTTGTACTAAAGTACCCTTGTATAAATTTGATTTGTAGTACCTCAAGAAACTTAAAATTACATCCTTCCTTTAACATCACCTCTATGTTACATTTTCAATGTTTATTTGAAGTAAGGCACATAGGAATTAAATTAAGTGTATCTTCAAAACCTTGGATTTTAATATTGTTGAATTAGTGCTGTGGTATGTACAGTCATTCCTGATGATTTCCTATTTCATTATCCAAATTCAACTCATTTATAATTCTTGCTGACTTTATCTTCAAAATATTCCCAGAATTTGCTCACTTGTCACCAAATCTAATAGCACAACCTCAGTCCATCCACTGCTGTCACTGTGTGGAGTAATGAAGGCTCTTTCCAAAGGTTTCTAGGTTCGTGGCCCTATCCCTTTACAGTGATTTCTCAACAAAGCAGTCAGAGGAGTCTCTAAAAATGGAGATCAGATCACTTCAATTCTTAGATCTTCAGCTTCCAAAGTTTTCCTATCTCACTCAAAGCAAAAGCCAAAGCATTTTTTATGGTGTACTAAATCCTACACTACATCTCCTACTACTTCTAGAGTCCTACTACTCTTAAACTATTCCTAAAACTCCACTACATCTTCTTTTTTTTTTTTTTTGTTAACTCCACTACATCTTCTATTTTATTTCTAGTTTGCTCTATTTTAGCCACAGTAAAGTGCTTGCTGTTATTCAAACATATGAAACATGTTTGAACCACAGTATCTCTGTATTTTTCTGATACCTTTTTTAATGCTCTTAATCCAGATTTCTGTAAATTTCACTCAATCATTTCCTTAAAATTTGGACTCCAGTGAACTTTAATGAGATCTTCACTGACATTCTTTTTTTTTTCTTTAAGATTTTTTATTTATTTATTAGAGAGTAAGCACAAGCAGAGGGAAGAGGCAGAAGCAGAAAGAGAATCAGGCTTCCTGCTGAGCAGGGTTGATGCCAGGCTTGATGTCCAGGCTTGATGCCAGGACCCAGAGATCATAACCTGACCAGAAGGCAGACACTTAACCAATGAGACACCCAGGTGCCCCTTCACTGATATGCTTTATGTAAAATTTCAACCTTTATGTTCACCTTCACTCCAACATTCCTTATTGCCTTTCCGCTTACTTCCTTAATGCACATATCATCATATGAAATACATATACTTTATTTTTTTAAAAAAGAGTTTATTTATTTATTCATGAGAGACAGAGAGAGAGAGGCAGAGGGAGAAGCAGGCTTAATGTGGTACTCGATCCCAGGACCCTGAGACCATGACCTGAGCCAAAGGCAGACACCCAACCAACTGAGTCATCCAGGTACCCTACATATACTTCATTTTTACACACACAGATACACACATATCCTTCCTCTAGTTCAAAAGTTATGAAGTGTTGAGGTAGCAGGTTAATTCAATTTTTCCTGCACTGTATCAGCACCATGAACAGTATCTGGCATGTAATAAGAAACAAATAAAAGACTATTGAATGAGTGAATATTCATTGAGAACTTGATATCATTTTCCACATCACTTTTTCAATTAGACAATAGTATCTATGTCCTTAACTTGAAAACATTTAGCCATGTGAAACAACAACAAAAAAATCAGATAGAGTTAAAATAAAGTAATAGGAGATTTCTATATATTTTCTACCTGTACATTAATTTATTCATTCATCACATACTCTTGCTAGACAACTTGTTTTAGGAACATGTGTTAGACATTAAACAAATATAAATAAGAAATAGTATTTCCTTTGGAAGAATTTAGATCTCAATTTTAGATATAAATCAAATTAAAAATTAGAAATACAGTATAGTCTACTAGAATTATTTAGGAGGGTAGAGATGGAATACAAAATAAAAATATAGGCAGTTGAGTGCATGGGTGGCTCAGTGGGTTAAAGCCTCTGCCTTCAGCTCAGGTCATGATCTCAGGGTCCTAGGACTGAGCCCTGCATCAGGCTCTCTGCTCAGTGGGGAGTCTGCTTCCCTGCCTCTCTCTTCCTGTCTCTCTGCCTAATTGTAATCTCTCTCTTTCTCAAATAAATAAAATTTTTAAAATATATATATATATATATATATATATATATATATAGGCAATATTATTAACTAAATCTTGAAGGATAATTAGAAGTTTCCCACATCAACAAGAAAGACAGAGAAAGATACAAGTTCTGAAAAACAAAAGAGGAAGACTATTTTGATATGCATACAATATATGTGGGATTGGAAGATGCAGTGTACTAAGTATGAAATAAGGTATGAAATGAAATATTTCAAGGAGTGTTTTAAATTCATTTAATGGGGGTCTTTTCATTTTGTCTCACGTCTCAAGACACACCTCATAAAACTATAATTTTAAAACTTTGGATAAGGAAATTATATCGGGATGTCTTCAATTTTTAGCTTGTTAAATATTTTTCTGGAGAAAATTGTATTAGAAATTACAAGGCATGAAAGACCCTTGTTTGGGTTAGCTTAGACTATGTCTGCTGTACATGGCTGCAAGAATTTTGTCCATTTTTTTTTTAGTTTATTATGACCACTGTATTAATTAGTGTAGGTAAGTGAATCTATATTCTTAATACAAATAACATTTTATAGAAGAATTAGACAACATAATGAATACTGCTCATTTATGATATCTAAAATGAAAAGGAACTAAGGCATATTGAGATTTTTATATATGTTAGTAACTGATTTTGTATTTTGCATTGATTTTTATTTTGTAATATTGCATAGAATATTCTGGGCAACTCTTTGGCAAAGGCATTGCTTTCATTTCCATTTATCACAAGGAAAACAATGCCATGGAATTTTTGCAGTCTTTGTTTTTATATATCTAATTTGCTTTCTACTAAATTATTTTGTTCTTCATTGGAGATTTAAAATGTGAGAAGTTTTTAGCAAGATTTTTAGCAAGAAATGTAAAATTAGTACAATTCAAATGTAATTAATGTCCTTTACCACATTAAAGTTTAGTAGGAAAACATAGTTAAGTTTTATAAAATACAAAGAGTAAATTTTAAAAATAGCAAAGAGAAGAACCACCCTTCTCTGTCCTTAGATCATGGAAAGACGCCCACAAGGGACCGGTCTTTTGCTGAGCTGCAATTCCAAGCAAAGATCAGAGAAAGCAGAGGAAACAGGTTCAAGAACATGAACACTTGCAAACACATGACAATATAAGAAGAACAAGAACACGCCTTTAGAAGTTGAAGGACGATAAGGTGCCATTGAGAGCATCGTGGGAGTGAGGCAGAAGAGAGGGCTGGGACCATAACTGCAGCTCCGTGACTAATAAAATGAGTGCTGTTTCAGAAGAAAGGAACAATCGTTACTGAAATACCGCTGGTGGTGGGGTAGGGCAGGAACTGGCTAATATTGCCAGAAGTTATTAGAGGGAATCTTGAAGTGGTCTAGAGAATAATTTCAATTTTTTTTTGATCCCTGGCAATTCCTTTTGCACTGTGAGGGGTGAGAGGGGGAGCACTTCTATGTTTGCTGGGTCTTCCTGCTGAAAGGGAAATGAAATTGAATGGAAAGGATGGGAAAAGATGTAGTGTTAAAAATATCCCATGGGGTACCTGAGTGCCTCAGTCAGTTAAGCATCTGACTCTTGACTTCAGCTCAGGTCATCTCAGGGTGGTGAGATCGAGTCTATGTCAGGCTCCACTGGGCATGGAGTCTACTTAAAATCCTCTCTTCCTCTAAAAAAAAAATCTTAAAAATTTTACAGGATTTTAGTTTTTGATCTCCTTTATTGATTGGAAAATATATTAAAATCAATGGAGAGGGTTGGTAGGCTTAAGTATATTAATTTCCTCTACTATATTCAAATCCCCCCAAGTCATATTAATGCATATTTGAGACTGGTTGCTAAATACATTCTACCACATTCTGAATTATGTAGTGTAAATTTGTATAAAAATGTGTTAAAACATTCTCATTTTTACTTCATTAAAATACTTGTGAAGAGGTTACAGCCTAGTCCATTTTCACATTAATTTGCATGCCAATGTTTTACATTGGATAGAACATATTTTGATTTTGTGTTAGTTGGAATCATTTTTAAATATTGCATATTCTAGATGAATAAATGTAGCCTTGTTGATTCTTTTTAATATCAAAGAATATAAAAATATTATATACTTTAGCATATTTATTGATTCAATAAAACATTCATAAAATATGTTTTAAATTCAAGTTCTATAACCTTAATTAAAATAATCAAATTATATTTTAAACCATTTAATGGTCTCAATTTCTGATACAATAGAAAATGTATCAGTTCATGCAACGGCAAAAATACTTCACAAGGAATGTTTTTCCTGAAATTTTTTAACATTCCTTTTTTCCAATTCTAGGGAAATTATAGAGAGTATTTGAACACCTTCAATATGCTTCTCTTTCCTATGTTTTCTCAAATGACTTGATATACAATTAAATATGATATAGAAACACATCCTAGAACCAAATGATCCCATCCAGCCTGTCAAAAAATAATTTGAAAACCAGAAGTCATTGTTCTATTGTAAATAAAAAAATGGTACTAAGATTTGTAGGCAAAAAGAGAAGAAAAATATTAAGCTATGTGCACTGTTATGAAATGAAACCATCAAGGAAAATAAAGATGACTGGGGTGTTTTTTTTTCTTTTGTTTTAATTAGGGATCTTTAAAATATACCTAGATATGGGTCAGTAAAACAATTTTTTATTGTTTTGTAGCAGAAGTGGGAATTATATAAAAACTATAGTTTTTCACACAGTGACATTTGCATGCACAATTCTAGTGGTAAACGTGAATATTGTAATAGAGAAAAGAGCAAAAAAAATCAGAATTTGGGAGGCTAAAATCTTTACCATAACTTATCTTTCAAAATATGAATTATAAAGTCTCTGAATTTCAAAATATGAGTCATTAAGTCTCTGAATTTAAATTTTCTGTGCTTTTTTATTGAAATATAATTGACATATAACATTATATTAGTTTCAGGTTTACAACATAATGACCTGATATATATAAATATTGCAAAATGATCACTACGATAAGTCTAGTTTATATCTATCTCCACATATAGTTATAATTTCTTCCTTGTGATGGTAACTTTTAAGATTTACTCTCTCAGTAGCTTTCAAATACATAATTTTGAATAAACAACTATAGTTGCCACGCTGTATGTTATATCCCCATGATTTTCATTTTGTAATGAGTAAGTTTGTACATTCTGTCTAATTTCACCTATCCCACCCACCCCCTGCTGCCCACCTCTGGCAACCACCAACCTGTTTTCTGTATCTATAATTTTTCTTTCTTTTTCTTTTCTTTTTAAAGGTGATACATATAAGTGATATGATGTGGTATTTGTCTTTGTGTGACTTATTTCACATAGCAAAATGCCCTGAAGTTCAACCCAAGTTGTCACAAATGGCAAGATTTTCTTGTTGTTGTTTTTATGGCTGAATAATATTCATTGTATGTATGTATATGTGTGTATAAGTATATAAGTATCTGTATATATACATACACACACACTACATATTCTTTTTTTTTTTTAAAGATTTTATTTATTTATTTGACAAATCACAAGTAGGCAGAGAGGCAGGCATAGAGAGAGGGGGAAGTAGGCTCCTTGCTGAGCAGGGAGCCCGATGTGGGGCTCGATCCCAGGACCCTGAGATCATGACCTGAGCCGAAGGTAGAGGCTTTCACCCACTGAGCCACCCAGGTGCCCCTATTTACTTATTGGTCTATGGATACTGAGGTTGTTTCCATGTCTCAGCTGTTGTAAATAATGCTGCATTGAGCATAAAGATGCAGATACCTTTTTTTTAAGATTTTTCCCATTTATTTGAGAGAGAGAGAGGGAGAGAACATGAGAGGGGAGAAGGTCAGAGGGAGAAGCAGGCTCTCTGCAGAGCTGGGAGCCTGATATGGGACTCGATCCCTGGACTTCGGGATCATGACCTGAGCTGAAGGCAGTCACTTAACCAACTGAGCCACCCAGGTGCCCCAGATACCTTTCTGAAGTAGTGTTTCATTTACTTCAAATAAATACTCAGAAGTAGAATTGCTGGATCATACCGTAGTTCAATTTTTAATTTTTAAGGAATCTCCACATATTTTGCATAGTGGTTACATCAGTTTATATTCCCACCAACAGTGCTTAAGGGTTCCCTTTTCTCTGTATCCTTGCCAACACTTGTTATCTATCTTTTTGATAATAGCCATTCTAATAGGTATGAGGTGTGAGGTGATAATCTCATTATGATTTTGACTTGCATTTCCCTGATAATTAGTAATGTTGAACATTTTTGTATATACCTATTGTTCAACTGTGTATTCTTTGGGTAAATGTCTGTTCAGCTCCTCTGACTGCTTTTTAATTAGATTGTTTGGTTTTTTTTTTTTGCTACTGAATTATGAGTTCTTCATATATTTGAAATATTAATTCCTTATTGGATATATTTTTTGAATTTATTGTATTTTAATAAAATTTTATGATATTTTTATTATATTTATTATATTTTTCTCCCATTCCATAGGTTGCTTTCCCATTGTTGATAGTTTGCTGTTGATGGCAGATCAAAAAAAAAAAAAAGAAAAGATCATTGCCAAAACTTATGTCAAAGTAGGAACTGCCTGTTTTCTTTTAGGAGTTTTATGGTTTCATGTCTTATGGTTAAGCCTTTAATCAATTGTAAGTTAATTTTTGTGTATGGTATAAGATAATGATCTAGTTTCACCCTTCTGCATGTGGTTGTTCTGATTTTCCAATACCTTTTATTGAAGAGACTGTCCTTTTTTCATTCTATGTTGTTGGCTCCTTTGTTGTAAAGTAATTGACCATCTTATATATGGGTTTATTTCTAGTTCTCTATTCTGTTCCATTGACCTATGTTTTTGTGTCAATACCATATTGTTTTTACTGCTATAGTTCTGTAATAGATTGAAATCAGGAAGTGTGTTGCCTCCAGCTTTGTTTGTCTGTCCCAAGATTGCTTTGGCTCCTTGGGTCTTGTGTACTTCCATACAAATTTTAGAATTGCTTGTTCTATTTCTGTGAAAAAATGCTCTTAGAACTTTCATAGTTGTGAGGCACCTGCATAGTTCAGTCATTAAGCATCTACCTTCAGCTCAGGTCATGATCCCAGGGTCCTAGAACTCCAGAAGAGTCTAGCCTTTCTGTGTCTAT
>JAQQSY010007494.1:0-10430 GCA_028646535.1 Procyon lotor | reverse complement strand
AAATTTAAAAAAAAAAAGATTTTACTTATTTATTCGACAGAGAGAGAGATCGATCCCAGGACCCTGCGATCATGACCTAAGCTGAAGGCAGAGGCCTTAACCTACTGAGCTACCCAGGTGCCCCTCTGGAGTACTCCCTGGAGGTTCCTAGTCAGCCCCTTCTGTCCGTACCCTGGCAAGACTTTTCAGTTCCTTCCAGCTCTGCCTTGGGGAACAGCGGACGTTAGGTAGGGTAGGGATTGGAATTAGATAGTTGCCTTGGGTAACTCATGACCCGCTTCAGTGATCTGGCTCCTCACTACCCTTCAACTGTTCCCAGAACTCAGCTTCCCTGAACCTCAAGGCATGGGTGTGAGCCGAATGAACCTTTCCAGCAGGCCATGGCTTTGGGACTCTCCAGGCTGGTTGGGCTTTGGTATGTCAAAACCTTCTGGATATTATCCTGGGTGGAGGGATTCCCCTGCAATAGTCTGAAATGGCGACTACAAAGGTGGCAACAATCACTCTTTGTTGGAACCTTCATGAAAACTACGCAAAAGTTATCAAGTAAGACAGGTACAGGTATCTGTGACAACAGGGCTATAAAAATGGGAGGAAAATACCTGGGCTGGTGACATTTGTCCATCTGACTATGTGTGCCTACAGAGTGATAAAATATAGGAGGTCACTAGTGTCACATAGTGGTTAAGATTATGAGCTCAAAAAAAAAAAAAAAACATTATGAGCTCCAGAGACAGAATACCAGCTCAACAACTTAATAAATGAGTGATGGGTCTGCTATATTTTTAGGCCTCACATTTAACCATAAAAATGAGAATATTCATGATATATACTTAATAAGGTTGCACTGAGGATAAGTGACGTTATATATATAACATTATATATATATGACGTTATATTTATATTATATATATATATATATATATATGACATTTAGAACAGTACCAGCACATGAAAGAGTGGAGTAATGTTAGCAATCATGATTTAGATTATAAGAAGAATCTTTGAGATGCATGAAAATAAAACAAAAAATGCAATATAGGATGCAGATGATGTATAGGAAGCAGAGAGCTGATAGATAAAACTGTAAGGTTGAACAAGCTGTATGATAAACTATATAAAATTATTTAACAGTTCATATGGAGGGAAGATGAATGGGCTGCAGATGAGAGAGAATCTCACTGGAAGACAGCAAAAGGGGAAACGTGTCAAGGGAATGGCACCCTAAAAACTTAATGGGGGGAAAGCACAAAATGGCAATAACTTTTTATGTTTTTAAAAAGGATTTTAAAAGCACGAGTGGGGGGATAGGCAGAGGGAGAGGAAGAAACAGACTCCCCACTGAGCAGGGAGCCCAACAGAGGGCTCGACCCCAGGACCCCAAGACCAGGACCTGAGCCGAAGGCAGAAACTTGACTGAGTCACCCAGGTGCCCCATGATAACTTTTATAGAAAGAGAAAACATTCCAGAAGTGAAGAGGGAAGAGGAAGAAACAGAAAAATTCAGACAACAGTTTAAAGAGTGAGAAAGAATAGGTCATGTCTACATTCAGTTGAAAGTTGGGGTGTTGGGAATGGAGAAGTGGATAGTCAGATATGCATCTGTTGTTAACAAATTGGATGTTGATCATTGGGAAAGATATAAAAAAGCTCTATTCTAAATGATTAGGGATAAAATACACCTCATGAAGACAGGAGCCTTCATAAACTTTTACTGAATACCTACTGTGTGCTAGGTCCTCTGCTAAATCCCAAGAGATAAGTAAAACACCATCCCTGATTTCCAGAGTTCAAACTGTAGTGTAGGAAAGACAAGAAAAGCAACAGTTATAATACAAAGGGTAAGTGCTCGTACAGGTAGAAACATGGTTCTTTAAGAGAATAAAGGAAGACTACTATAAAAGGAAGGAAATGTGGTTGACCTGGCAAGACTGACTATGGTTTCCAAGAGGTTATTTTCCTCATTCATTCACACATCCATTCAATATTTAAAATCCCAAACAGTAATACCTGTAGCATCTCAAAGAATGAATAGTGACTGCTTAGGAAGACAAGGAAAGAAAGAAAAAAGTGCAAAGAAAATATAGTCACTTGGTATATCGCTGGAATAATATGTAGACTCAGTTCACGCCCCACCTCACTTCCTTAAAAAAAAAAAAAGAATTGTGTGAGGAAAAAATTATGGAAAGGGGAAATTACATATACAATAAACCAAGAATTACACTGCCCTTAAATTCACATGAAAAATATTTGGGAAGGACATTGGTAAGTAATGGAGTGATATATTTACCGTATATTCTCCCTTTTCCTAGGATTCCACTCTTTTCCTCGCTCTTTTCCCCAAAAGCTGGTTTTTATGCACTGTATCAACTATGCCACTGGTCTTCGGGACTTTGGAAGGTTTCAGCCAATAGCAATGAGCAGTAGGAGGAAATAAAAATGGGGATATGTATTCCTCCAGCTTCCTCTGTGCCAGGCCCTGTTTTGATAATTGCTATGTTCCTCTACCTAAGGCCACGGCTATTTCTCACCAATTCTCTCCCTCAGGATAATACATTTTTATTTTTTAATTTATTTTTAAAGATTTTTTTTTATTTGACAGAGAGAGAGAGAGATCACAAGTAGGCAGAGGCACAGGCAGAGAGAGAGGGGAGCTCGGTGCTCCCTACCGAGCAGAGAGCCTCAATCCCAGGACCCTGAGATCATGACCTGAGCTGAAGGCAGAGGCATTAACCCACTGAGCCACCCAGGCGCCCCTACGTTTTATATTTCTTAAAGATTTATTTACTTACTTGAGAGAGAGCATATACTTATGCATGCGGGGAAAGGAACAGAAGGAGAGAATCTCCAAGCAAATGCCCCACTGAGTGCAAAGCCCTATGTAAGGCTGAATCTGTCTACCCAAGAGATCATGACCAGAGCCAAAAATCAAGATTTAGTCATCTGACTGAGCCACCCAGGTGCCCCATAGTGAAGTTTTATAAATTACGTTTTCATGTTTCGTTGCAGCATTAACTGACAGGATTCAGGTAGCAGTAATATCTTCGTATATCTACTGATTAATGTGAAAGGCAAATACAGGTAGAAAAAAAGAAGATAATTAAGCTCCGTTTAACAGAAATGATCATCTTAAAAACCACAACTCTTAATTTCAAATGCTAAAGAAATGATCTTCTTGATTTCCACATGATTGACTCCTCACCTTGAAAGCCAAGAAAACTATAAATGTGGGTTAATAACATAAACAATAAAATAGGAAACGATTCCAGATGATACTATGAGAACAGTTTTTTGCCACCATGGAGCAGGGAGACTTTTGTTGAATTACAGGAGGAGGATGTGGTGTTTTGGAGGGAAAGACCTGGGGGAGGGGGGAGTAAGCTTGGATGCAAATGTGAAAACCTGTCCATCTGCTCTTCATTGGATTGAGATCCCTAGGGTCAGGCTGAAAGAAATTCCACATGGTTTGGGTGAATCCAAGAGCTGATAGAGTTAGTCTTCACTTTGTGTACTCTGAGGTTTCTTATCCTCAGAGGCCTGTGCTTCTAAACAGTACCCAGGCAATGGCTGAGTGAGTGATCTAAACATATATGGTTCAGAGGGCAGATTCCTAAAGCCCTTTATACCACAAAGTGGTGACGGGAAGCATGAGACAAGAGCCCCAAGGGGAAAAGAAATATGTCTAAGGGAGAACAGGGATAGCAAAGAAGATAGAAATTGCAAGGATCTGAGGTCTGCAAATTAGTAACATTACCAGTGGTAGCTTGGGATGATAGGGACCACTCAAGATGCTGCTCATCAATAGAAGCCAAAACAAAGGGTATGAGGATACGATAACTATCTCCTAGTGCCGTGATGGCAAATGGCACATTAGATGCTAGGTACATAACCTAGAAGTAAGAATGAGAAAGAAGAGGAGGGGACCTGAATTAGACTGAGTATTTACCCAAAGTGATTGAATTCTAAAGCAGACACGACTGAGTTACTTGAATTGGTATATTTTTTCTACTACCAGCAGATTGCTGTAAAAGGCAAAGAAAACTGACATATTTCCCATTAACTGGCATTATCCCCATTAACTGGCAAAGAAGTAGTGATGGACAGAATTCCAGAGTAAAACAAGCCCTTAACAGGTTAATGGGTACAGGTGGGGATACAATGGACATTGGAGAAACTTTACATGAGGAAAGGGAAATCATTTGGGTTTTTGAGAACAGGATGCACTGTATCTGCAAGACAGTCAAATATAAGGACAAACAACTGGATCATTAATTCTTCTCCATCCTATAGTTTTGCTCAGAAAACAGCATTAAAGGAGGGACTGATGAACAGAAAGAAATCACATACTGCATCATCAAGGTAATTGCATTCTGCAGCCCATCTAGAGTCGAATCTAAAGGTGAACTAGAAATACCTAAAATTTCCTCCAATCCTGTCCCTACACAAATAATGAATATATCAAAGCAATGTCACCTCAGGGAATTGGGGCTTGAGTTAATCATGGTGAATTCAATCTATTTACAGCCTCAACCATTTTTCAGCCCAACATACCCTGGGATGAATCTGAATGAACAGTCCTGTAACAAGCTGCCAGACAGAGAAAAGGGTTTACCTCTCTGAGAAATTTAAAAAAAAAAAAAAAAAACCAAACATATTCAGTATCCAATGTTTTTTTATACAGAATTCTCAGAAAACAATAAAATACATTACAAACATGATGCAACAGGAATGTGTGGCTCAGTCAACAGAGTCAATAGAAGCAGACTTGCAAATAGGCAAGTTACTGCCATTAATAGGCAAGGACTTTAATATAATTATTAATACGTTAAATAATTTAAAGGAAAAAATGGATGTAATTTGTGAAGAGATGGGGCACTTCAGGAGAAAAAACAAATTCTAAAACAGAACTAAATAGACTTAGATCTTCAACAACTGAAATAAAAATTCTAATGGATTGTTTTTTCTTGCAATGCCCAATCTGCTCTTTATATCATGATCCAGTGATAGCTCAGTAAAACGAAGTTAAAATCAAAATAAAATACCAGAAAAACTGAAATTAGCAAGACTTATATGTACCAGAGATGCTGTAAGGAACAACAGTTCTCACACATAACTGCTAGGAGTGTAAGTGAAATAGTAAATCGCTCTGAACAACACTTTGCACATACTAATAAGATTAAATACATATCTATTCTATGTTCTATCAATTTTACTCTTTGGCTTACACGGCCAAGGGAAACAAGGGCATGTATACACAAAAAAGGTTTATTCATGATAGCCCCAAACTGAAAACAATTCAAATATCCATCCATAGTATAGATGATTAAAAGTTATGATATATTCAGACAGTAAAATTACCGCTCCATGTAACTACATGGATAAATCACAAAAACACTACACTGAATGACGGATAGAGGACTCAAAAATGTACTACTGTATGATTGTGTTTATATGAAATTCAGAAAGGGAACAAAACTAATTTATGGTGACAGAGTTTAAGATGGTGGTTACTGCATGGTTATTTACCATTAAGCATTAGGGCAAAGCTTGTGGTATGTTTTGATCTGGGTGGAATTACTAAGTGCACACGTATGTAAAAATTCATCAAGCTGTATACCAAGATTTGTGCATTTTGCTTAATTCAAATTATATTGCAATAAATAAAAGGAGGCACACTTCAGCATCAGCTATTAGAGCAAAACTAATAACAAAATAGTAAGTATGATCCGCTTAGAAATTATCAGAATATAGGATAACATCTGTTAAGCATCTATGTGTACCATAATTCTGAGGGGGGGGGGTCTCTTATTTGAACCAGTTTCTACACTCTAAAACCTTGGTATCTATAACAGAATCCTTTAGGCTCCATTGCCTGGCCATGGGACCTGCACCCAGTAACTTAATCTCTGTATTTCTGTGTGCTCATTTGTAAAATAGAAATAATCATAATACCTACCTTCTAAGATTATTATCAAAAAAATGAGAAAATATATAATTACTATAATTACTAGCATGCTAGAAAGTGAGTAGATATCAGTAAATTTATTATTATTATTTGTAGTGTTATCTAAACTCATATCCTTTTCGGTATATCTGAAAATTATATTGGTCAAGAATAGACCATGTACTTGGAACACTGAAAAAATAAAATTAAAAAAAAAATAGACCATGTATCCGTTTCAAAGAAGGTCATAAATAACAAATAAAGAACTCCTTCATAATAAAGTACTTCTAAGGATTTATTCTAAAAAGTAAGAAAAGACATATAGGGAGACAAACTCATTCAGATGGAAAGATCCGGGGAAGGGAGAACACTATACATGTATATGCATGCATGGATAGACAGACAATTTTATAAACAATATGTTGAAAATATTCACAAAATTGAAGATAAAGGTCATAGACTTTAACATTTGGTTATGAAAAAAATTCTAAATGCATATTTGTTCTTGTCATCATCTAACCCTTGTTTACAGAATAAATTCCAAAGTCCTTAGTATGACAGTGAAGGTCTTTATTTGGCCTTTTTTGGGAGAAGATGATCCCTGCCTGCTCTCTTTCGTCCACAAGAAAAATTTGCACACTGATGAATCTCCAATGCATTCTTTTACCGTGGCATTTTGTGTGGTTCGCAATGGTTCTTTGCTCTTCTTCCTTTTTTGCTAGACTATGACTTCCTTAAGGGCAACAGCTCTGTTTTCATCAATTTTGTATGACCAGCAATTAGTGCCTTGGTGAGAGGAATATAGTAGGCACACCAAAACTGCTTATAGCATGAATAACTATTTAATAGTCCAGAATTAATAAGAGAAAGTGGGAGGAATGTCACAGAATACACGCAGCTATCTAAAATTATCAGAAACTTTTCTTTTTTAAATCAATATGTAATATGAAGAGCAGGAGAGCCAGCATCTGCCTAAGGGGAGAATGCCGAGAAATAAAGATATAGCAACAGCTCTTTATTTACCATTTTCAGAGCAACAGGGAGCTATTTAGAGCCACTCATCAATGAGGATTTAAAAATAAATTGATGACGATAACGATTTCCTACAGTGGAAAAAAGAGGAAAACAATTTCTAAAATCCCATTATTGGAAGTTGAAAGTTTCCATGAATGTTGTAATATGTATAAATAAGAACTGTTCTGAAGAATAATAAACAAACAAAACCCCAAACACAGAGTACAGAAGAAGGTGACGGATTACAAGGAAACAATGACATGTTGTAATTTTGCCAGATTTATAAAAAACATACATGGATCGCCTACTGGAGTGTAAGTGAAATTGTTCAGTTACAGGACAATTTTAAACATGTATCATCTCTTTCATTCCTTAATATAAAAAATATTTTCTTTTTAGTTTTAAGGTTCTCTTATGAACGACTGGTAAACAAAAATGCTCGATTCACCTGTGTGAAAGTGCCAAGTTCTTCAGGGCACTTAAGAATTGCTAGAGAGTTGAAGCAACTGGGTAAACATGCTCTTCCGAGATTTGAGTTTTCTATGGTGAACACTTCCGTCTAATCAGAACTCTTGATTGACACATCTTCCTATCATGGCATTTGCAGCCGTGAGAGACTGACAGGCAACTTCACAAAAGGTGTTCTATGAAGTGCTTTTGAAACTTACTTTCAGTGAATACACCTGTTGTATTTCAGTGTATTTCAGGGAATGCGCTATTTTCTTGAGAAAAAAAAAAGTTCCTCTTGATCCTTTTCTTTATGACTCAGTACCTCATTTTGTTTGATTCAAGTTGTCTGATATTGAGGTTGAAATTCTGAGCTTTGAAAGAGAGTCCAGGGCACCTGGGTGGCTCAGTGGGTTAAAGCCTCTGCCTTCGTTTCAGGTCATGATCTCAGGGTCCTGGGATCGAGCCCCACATCGGGCTCTCTGCTCAGCAGGGAGCCTGCTTCCCTTTCTCTCTCTCTGCCTGCTGCTCTGCCTACTTGTGATCTCTCTCTCTGTCAAATAAAATAAATAAAATCTTAAAAAAAAAATACATTAAAAAAAAAAAAAAAAGAAAGAGAGTCCATGTTTCTTTCCCCAGTTCTAATCTCCAGTTTTTAGGAGAGGAAGGAGATGAAGTCAACTTATAAGCATACTGAGTGTATTGTAGATTTAAAAGGGCCACATGTCCTTTGTAATTATTTCCATTGAGAGGGAGAGCAGAATTCCCCTTCCTCAGTGACTTGTGTGATGAAGAACAGAATGTGGCAGACTTCTAAAGCTAGGGGAAGGGGGGTTGGGGATGGGACAACTGAGTGATGGCACTGAGGGTTCTTGAAGTGATGAGCGCTGGGCATTATACACAACCCATGAATCATTGAACACGACATCAAAAACTAGTTACATACTCTATGTTGGCTACTGGAATTTAAATTAAAAAAAAAAAAAAAAGACTTCTAAAGCTAGGTTATAGGAATCTTTCCAGACTCTGCCTTGGTCTCTTGGAACACTTGTTCTTGGACCCCCTTCCTAAGAGCTATTCCTGGAGCAACCATGCATTAAGAAGCCCTAACCACATGAAGAGGACTCTGGAGGTTGGGACACCATGTGGAGAGAGGCAGCCAAGAGCAGCACAACTCCAGACATGTCAGTGAAGACACCACCTTGAACGTGGACCCTCTACCCCCAGCCATCCCAGCAGATACCATGGGAATCTGCTGAGCCCTTGCTGAATTCCTGACCAACAAAATCATGAACAATAAAAAAAATGTTTCCTTTAAGCCACTAAAGCTTTTGGGAGTAGTTGGTTACGTAGCAATAGTTAATCAGAACAAATGGGAATCTACTGAAAACTTCTTAAGATATGAAGATCAATCTTGCCCTCTATTTGAGCTTCAGTAGAGCATCTGGATAAATAATAAAATAATTATTAAATTATAAAGGCCAGAAATATGCATGTAATAAGCTCACCCAGAGAATGTTAAACTAAAATACACTTTTTGATTACAGAAATAGTAGTAGTAACTAAAAATTGATATTCTTCACACTTGTCTTTAATTTTCACCCAAGCAACAATAAAGTGTCAGCATTTCTAACTACCTAAAAATTTCTGCTGAACAGTTTGTGCCTTTTTGACCTGGTTTAGAACTGATGAGAGAAGAGGATGTCGAGTTCATAAAAAATGACAAATGCTCTGTCATTAGCAGATGCATTAATCTCTGTCAGGATAAAAACCTTTCCTTTTAAAGAGAAGTTAAATAAAATTCTGATGCTGAAATTCCATTCCAATTGAAAATAAGCCTTTAATATCTCAGTGTTCATTTGGGATGAAATTGTTTTGTTCTGTTTTACTCATAAATGTAGATATTTAACATAAAAAAGTCACACTTCTGCCTAAACAATAAAATTCCCAGTGAATGCAAAATAAACCATGAGAGAAGGAATACCTGTTGCAAACGAGCATTATTTTCTTCTGGAGGAAGTTTCTTAAGTTTTCTGGATAATGACATTAAGTCGCCTTTGATGTTTACTTTTTTAAAGAATCATTTTATCGCTTCTTTTAGTCTTCTGAACCACTATAAAAGTGGGGCTTCGAAAAATCAAATTTCCTGATTTATCAACAGGTAAAAAGATGAGAAGAAGAGAAGTCCACTCACCCTGATCACGATGGACTAAAAGATGAAGCATTTGGAAACAGGGAGTGAGGCAAAGTATGGTTACTGCGGGACCTTAACAGAAAAGCAGTTTACGGCTCCCGACAATGCCATGTCGCGGTACGCACGGCCACCTCACTAAGATAAGAGGTGATCTCGCAAGTGAGCTCACTGGGTTTCCAGAGACATTGTTCCATGAATATTGCCATGTTTCTTTATGTTCAGAGCTTTCTGAGCAGACATGCCAGCAGCCAGGGTCAAAGGATGAAGAATGGCACACACACCTTGGAAGTTAAATTGAGATATCTCAGGAAGATTGACAGATTTATCACCCCTGATATAAGAGTCTGGGCTATAAGGGCTATGGTTCTAGAGACCTTTCCCTCCTCTCCTGAGAATTTGTTCCTATTAGAAAGATAAGCTCAGGGCGCCTGGGTGGCTCAGTGGGTTAAGGCCTCTGCCTTCAGCTCAGGTCATGATCTCAGGCATAATTTTGACCCAGAAATTCCATTCTGGTAATTTATCTGACAGTTGGAAAGCTGGTTCTCTGTAAATATCCATCTACAAGGATATTTACATAAGCATCCTTTATAGTGATAGGAATTGAGATACAACCTGATTGCCTATTGAAAGAGTAATGGTTACATTAATTTAAATATGTCTCTGTGCAGTCCTTAGAAAGACCAATGTTAGATCTGTTTCTGTTGGACTGGAGGGAAATCTGTGTTATAGTAGGTGGAAAAAAGGTACTTCAGAGGAAATGTTAGAAAGAGAAGTAGGAGGGGTGCCTGGGTGGCTCAGTGGGTTAAAGCCTCTGCCTTCGGCTCGGGTCAT
>JAQQSY010007493.1:0-10430 GCA_028646535.1 Procyon lotor | reverse complement strand
TCTCTCTCATAAATAAATAAATCTTTAATTAAAAAGAGAGAGAGAGAAGCATCTACAACACCTGATAAGATGGCTAAGGGAGGTGAAAGGGAGATATTAAGGTCTCTTCCCCGATCCTTGGCTTGGTAACTAAGCTGCTCACAGGTCCCACTGACTGAAATGGGGGGCGCAGTGGAGGAAAACGGGCTGGAATGTGAAGAGGATGATGAGTTTAGTTTTCAGTACATTGAATTCAAGGTCCCCGTGAGACATCCGGGTGGACAGCATGGTTGGCTACATTGATCTGCAACCAGGAGGGTGAGCTTCTAGACTGGAGATGCTGAATGGGGAACCCCCAGGATACAGACAGTGATAAAGCTTCAGGAGTGAGAGGCTCCAGAGAGGAGGCGTAGAGCAGTAAGAGGACAGGGTGGAGGGCAGGGCTCTGAGGACTATCAACATTTATGAGATGGAAATTGGAGAAGTCTGTGGTTGGAAAGATAAGAAAAAACCAGAAGAGTATGGTATCTTACAAGTTAAGGGGAGTGGTCTAGAAAGGTGAGGAATGTGAGGAATCCTTTAGATTATCCTGGAGGGCATTGGTGAGGAAGCCAGAGAAGGACCCTCCAACAGCTCCAAAGTAGACTTTGTTGTTTCTCTGTACCATCTTTAGAACATGCAATTAAGGATTAGAGCTTGGAAGCCATTTTCTCTTTGTTTGTTAATTCAGACATGCAAGCATTCATTTATTCATTCATTCAACAAAAGATCTCCCATTGTGGGGGGGGGATGCAAAGGGCTGAAGAGGCTCTGTCCTTGAAGGGCCTACATTAGCCCCCCAATCAGCAATAAGCAGACGGAGGTCCTAGAGCAGCGAGGCCCTCTGGTTTTATGGAAGGATCAGAGACCCATTGGTTACTCTGAATTGGATTTGAATCTCAGTTCTACCATTTAGAATGTAACTGCTGATAACTCCAAAATCTATAATCTCAGTACAAACCTCCCCCAACTCTGTATATGTGATTGTCTTTGCAACATCTCCACTGTGATATCTGAGCCAACTCAAATTTAACTTAGAGCTACTGAAAAATCTCCTCACCCAAGCTCATTCTCTTCAATTCTCTCCTTGGTGTGTGCCACCAGCATGCAGACTCCTGAGGGGCAACTCCTAAGAATCATTTAAAAGCATTTTGGAGGGATAAAATATTTTATATACCCGGTAACACTTTGAAAGTTCAGGAGAACATACTACACATGATAAGCACATCTTGATCCCATTCCTATCCTATTCTGGTTAACGTGTTGATTCCTCTCCACCCCATATCTAATCCTTATCTAGTCCTATTGGCACTACTTCCAGAATATATCCCAAATCTGAGGGCTTCTCATAACCAGCTTCAAGTCTAAACTCTTTACCGTGACCTAGAAGGCCCTGTGCGTTCTGGCCCCTACCTGTCTTCTCCCTCACACGGCCTCTTTCTGCCCTGGAGCATGCCTAATTTGTTGCTTTCCCATTTGTTTCTCCTTCTGACTGAGGCACTCTTTCCCAGGGTTGTTAATGGCCTGACAACTCCTGAATATTCAGGTCTTGGCATAGATGTAACTTTTCTGAGAAGCCCTATGTAAGCCCCTTACTATCACAGAAATTATTCTGTATATTTAATAATAATATGTTATAAAATAGCAGTAATATTTAGTATATATAATTATATAAATATTAATATTTATTATTACTATTATTATCAGGTATATGTTCTCCAGGGAATCCCAGGGCCCAAAGAAATGCCTGGCACTTCCAGGCTTTTGTTAAATATTTGTTACCTGACCCATGGACCTCCAGCAGACTACTTCACTTCTTTAAGCCTTCATTCCCATATTAAAAGAAGGGGGATTACAATGCCTATTTTGCTTGGTAGTTTTAAGCGTCAGATATGTGGGGGAAAGTATTAAGGACATCGGAGAAATCGCCCCACAGTGAACCTTTGCAGTTCCCTGCTCACTTCCCTCTAACACAAGGAGCAGACTGATAAGCCCTCCCTTTCCTCCCAGGTAAAAAGAGCCACGGCTGAAAAGGTCCAGGAAGAGGTGGTCCCACTACGCAGCGGTATCATCGCCCTTTTAAGAAGCGCGGAACTCTCCTCCCACCCTAGTGTTTAATGTACCGAAGTAAGTGCAAGTCACGTGAGGCACTCGAGTCTTCCCCGCCCCGAAGAGGTGGAGCCTCAGGTTGGGGACCAATAGCGGGAGTAGCCTTCGGAACAGCCCCAACTCCAGACAGGGAAAAGGGGAGGAGCCGGGAGCCTCAGCAGCTGTAACAGCACTTCCGGACAGTACGCCCCGCCCTTATCCCCTCCTCCCCTCCCTGTCCGTCTTGGTCTCCAGTGCCGGGTGGGCCGAACCAGCGGGTGCTGATTAAAGGCGCCGCCGTTGCGCTGCCGCTTTCTCCACCCGTCCCCCTCCCCGTCTCCCCGCCCCCTTCCCGTGTAGCGGGACCGGCCTTGATGTAGGGACACCACCCTCCGCCCGTCTCCGCTCTAGCTTGAGAGTCCGGCTCACCGCCGACCCCTGCCCGCCCGCATCCCCACCCTGCTGGACGCACTCTGCTCGGAGCCCATTGTATCTCCTTGCCCTCGGTTGCAGACTCCGAGGCCAGGCTGTGGCGGGAAGATCGGGGACCCCTGTGCGCCCCTCCAGCCGGTCCCATGAGCCGGGGCCCCTCCCCCGCCCGCCCTCCTTCCAACGGCGAGGTAGCGGCGAGGGCGCCCTTCCCTCCCTGCTGAGGCGGAGGGGCCGACTGACGGGCAGCAGGGACTCACCTCCGCCCCAGCCCCAGCGGCGCCCCCCCCCCGGGCCCCCTTCCCGGGGGGACAGCCGGAGCCGTAGCGAGCAGAGGCAGGAAAAGAACTGCCCGGCGCGCAGATCATTTTTATTATCGAGATTATTATTAAAAGGGGGCGGGGAGCTCAGAATGCGGGGGAGGGGGCCAGAGACGTAGCTATTTTTATTAAACAGATTATTCCTGAAATAATAATACGCGCAAGATGGCTGAAGGTGGCCCTGATGAGAGTGTTGGGATTTTTTTTACCCCTTCTTTTTTTTTTTTTTTTGATCTGAGGATAAAGCTCTGAGGCGACTGCCGCTGCGGAGACCCTTCCCGAACTGCCCTCCCCTCAGCTGTGAAGCTTCGGGTGGACAAACGGACCCACAGACAGAGCGACTGGCGTGGGCCCGCCCCGGACGCGTCGCCTGGGCAGCAGCCGGGGGCCGCCGGCGCTCGCCTTTCTGCCGACTTCTTCCAATTCTAATCTTTTTTTATTTTTTGGAAAGGACCGGGGTGGGTGGAGCAGAGGTGGAGAGAAATCGGGACTTGGCATTTTCTCCTCTCTCTCTCCTAATTTGAGGGAGGCCGCCAGCCCTCCCCTTCAAAAAAAAAAAAAAAAAAAAAAAAATCCCACCGAGAGAGAGAGAGAGAGAGCGAGTGAGAAAGCCCGCTGCAGGACCCTCGAGCGAGCGCGCCCGGACCTCTGGCCACCGCGGCCGCCGCCAGGAGCCCAAGATGGCTGGGCTCTGAGGGAGGCAGCCTGGCCCGGCTGGCTCGGCCCGGCCCCACCGCCGCAGGCTGGCTCCGACCGCAGCCCAGAGCCTTCCAGGCCGGAGCAGAGGCCGAGAAGAAAAGAAAGTGGGGGGGGAGGGGGGCCGGGGTGGCGAAGGGGGAGGGCCGGGGCGGGGGGGAGGGGAGGGCCGGGAGCCGAACCTCCTGTTCATTAGCAGTTGAGAAAAATTCCTTTCTAGTTTGATCAATCCTTGTTTTCCTCGGCAGAGCCGAGGCGCCCGCCCAGCGCGGAGACCGAGAGCCGGGTCTCTCTGCGGCGGGGGCGCCGGGCGCCGGGCCTCGGGGAAGCGCAGAAGTCGCGAAGAGGGGGTCAGGCCGGAGCACCGCCGGGGCTTCTCCCTCCCTTTCTGGTTGGCTTTTTTTTTTTTTTTTTTTTTCCACTTCTCTCCCTCCCCCTTCCGTTTCTATTTGTGAAGGGAGGAGGAAGGCAGAGGCGGGCTGGTGTCTCTGGCCGGGGACTGGAATTTCATCTGAATGACTGCCCCTGCGCGCACGCAGCGCCCCGGAGTCGGCCCGCCTGCGCCCCGCAGCCCGCACCCGCACCCGGCCGGCCAGCCGGGGGGCGCCTGCGCCGCGGCTCGGGGACCGCCAGCTCGTCTCGCCCGCCAGCTCCCGATCTAGCCGCCCTCGGAGCGGCCGCTCCCGCACCCCCAGCTCCTCGGACCCCGGAGGAGGCGAGTGAGGTGCTGTGCGGGCGAGCCGGGAGGGAGCCCCATCGCCGCCGCCGCCGCCGCCGTCGCTGGAGGAAGTGTTCGGCTCCCGGGCTCTGTCCGCTGCGGGGCGCGCCCCAATGTCAGCCGCGAAGCCGGGCGCAGGCCGCGGGCCGCCGCTGGCCTAGCCGCGCGGACGGGGGCGGGGGCGGCCTCTTATATGGAATTTGGACCCCGGCGCTCCCCTCCAGGGCTGGTGTCCCGGCCGCGGCCCTGGCGCAGTCCGCCGCCTCCCGCTAGGCGCTCGGGAGGAGGAGGAGACGCAGCCGGCTGCGCGCGCGGCGGGAGGACCGAGGCTCCCTCCTCTGGGGGGCAGGCGCGCGGAAGGCGCTGGTGACTGAGCGACTGTCGGGGCTGCCTGGGGCCGGAGCTCGGGGCTCAGAGGGCCTTCAGCTGCACGGGACGGACCCCCAGAGTTGGGCAGTGGGGGAGGCCCGCCCGGGCCCCCTGCCCGCGGCCGCCATGGCGGAGAATTGGAAGAACTGCTTCGAGGAGGAGCTCATCTGCCCCATCTGCCTGCATGTCTTCGTGGAGCCGGTGCAATTGCCGTGCAAACACAACTTCTGCCGGGGCTGCATTGGCGAGGCGTGGGCCAAGGACAGCGGCCTGGTGCGCTGCCCCGAGTGCAACCAGGCCTACAACCAGAAGCCGGGCCTGGAGAAGAACCTGAAGCTCACCAACATCGTGGAGAAGTTCAACGCCCTGCACGTGGAGAAGCCGCCGGCGGCGCTGCACTGCGTGTTCTGCCGCCGCGGCCCCCCGCTGCCCGCGCAGAAGGTCTGCCTGCGCTGCGAGGCGCCCTGCTGCCAGTCCCACGTGCAGACGCACCTGCAGCAGCCCTCCACCGCCCGCGGGCACCTCCTGGTGGAGGCGGACGACGTGCGGGCTTGGAGCTGCCCCCAGCACAACGCCTACCGCCTCTACCACTGTGAGGCCGAGCAGGTGGCCGTGTGCCAGTACTGCTGCTACTACAGCGGCGCGCATCAGGGACACTCGGTGTGCGACGTGGAGATCCGGAGGAATGAGATCCGGGCAAGTACCCCGCACGCAAACACACGCGCGCGCTCCCTACCGCCACGGGGACCACCCCTCCTGACAGGCCAGCTCTGGTGACATCAGGCCAGAGGCCCCTTTCCAAACTCTTCTACCCTGAAAGTTTAGGGGCGGCGTCCTGGGAAGAAGCTCCCCCCCCACACACACTTGATACGTTCCTGCACCTGCGCTCCTAGGTTCCATCTTTTGAGTCATTTCTAGAATTGAGGTGAGGGGTAGAGTTTGGGTGTTGCTCTTGTGCTGTGCGCGCAGCTCCCTTCCCCAGCCTTGTTTCTGTAGGCCCTATGGGAAGTCACCAAGGCAGTGACCCAGGTCCTGCTTCTCCAGCTGCTGTTTATGTAATGAGTGTCCTGGAGCCGCGGCTGTGGCTGACACGATCCATGATGCTGGCATACCAATGAGGAAGTAAACAAAAGCAGCCATGTTCCTTTCAAGCCCTATTGGAAACACACTGGGGGGGTGGGTGGAGGGGAGCTTCCGGAGGGAGAACAGAACTCTGGTATCTATCTGGAGGAGGCCTGGATGGCCAGCGGCCCCACTGAGAGTGTCTGGGCCATTCTGATTATTCCCAGTAGCCCGCTCTTCATGGGTGAGAATCACTGCCCTGGGAGAGCCTGTGTACATTGCCTGCGTCCGCATGAACAAACCTTAAAGTATGTGTCTTCATCACCCTAAGCCCTTTTCTCCCAGCCCGGCCCTCTATCACAGCCCTCCCACATTTGGGGAGGGGAAGTGGAAGACGGAAAAAGAATCCTGTGGGTTTAAGGTTGAGCTGCCTTGCAATCTGGTTTCAGGCAGCTGGCTCCCCTGGGCTGCCGGCTGGGTGATTACAGAACCGCATCCCCTCCCATTGTATACACCCGGCGGCGGCAGCCAATGTCAAAACCGCCTTCCCCCTCCGGCCTCTAGGCCTGGCTTTGGAGCTGGACTGAGGCAATACTTCCGTCCCCTTCAGTGGAGGGGGGCTCCTCCTAGGTCCCTCCCCGGTCCCCTGGCTTTCGGGGTTGAGTCATACCAGAAGGAAGGGGTTGGCCTGAGACTGAGCCATCTCGAAGCCCCAGCTTGGAGCCTGGGTGTGATATCACGGGGGTGAGGTTGGGCTTTGGTTGGACTGGGAGTGTTTGCTGGGTGGGGGCCCCCGGAGGCTAGTCGAGGCCAGTGGGGAGCTTGGGTATGAGGAAGCTCTGAGCCGGGGACGGTTGTGGACGGGGGCTGTTTCCTGTAGGGGGGGGACCAGTCAGAATGAGTCACTGTTTAGCAATTAAAAAACACACATACAACTAACAAAAGGCAGGAGGTCCACAGCAGGCCGAGGGCAGGGATAACAAATAAAATTTGCTGTATAATTAGTTTCCAATCGGATGGGCTAGCTCTGGGTTTTTGTACCAGGACGGGACCTCTGGTTTCTTAAAGGAAGTGAAGGGGATGGAGAGAGGAGCCATTCTGTCCCCTCCCCCAGAGTTGAGAAACAGAGGCCCAGGGGAAGCTGATGAGCCCCTGGTGTCCACCCCCAACTCAGGGCAGGCAGAGCCCAGACTTTTCTCAGTATTGGGAAGCTGCTGCTGTTAATGAAGATGGAAAGGCCAGGGAAGGAGGAGAGAGCGCAGAGGCAGGAGGAAGGAGCGCTGTCCAGTTCTCTGTCCTGGGATTGGCAGAGGAAAGTGACAGGAAGGGAAAGACCGAGACGTGGCTGAAAGAAACCAGGGAGGGGGCAGCAGCCGGGGTGATGAGTGAATGTGTGCCTGCACCCACGCTTTTGCTCTTAACTGTGTCTGAGTGCTAGGGGTGCTTTTCATTTGGGTGGGGAGAAAACACAATTGTGCCTGATTCGGTAGTAGGAGGGTATCTTTAGATGTGTCTGTGTTTGCAGGCGTCTCTGAGACGGCTTTGCCCTTAAATGCACCTGTCTTTCGTCTGTAGGTTTGGGGACCGAGGGGGGGAGGGAGGTAGTTTGCCCCTGCATCAGAGTGTAATTCTGGAGTTCCCACCAGCAGCTCCCTGATCCCGGCTCACGGAAGGAACTGGATGGGAAGGAAACGCTGAACCTTGTCAGCCGCTGCATGCGTGCGTGTTTATGCCTGTGTGCCTCTGTGTGTGTGTGTGTTCGCGTATTCACTTTTGCTCCTGGTGTGGGCAGGCTCACAAATGGTGGGGTTGCTTCGGGGCCAGATGTGCAATTCTGTGCGCTCAGCCTCAGTGCCCAGCGGCCTGAGTCTCATCCCCCTCCTGGCACCCCCCTCTAGCCCTCCGGATTCTCTCTGGTGACCCAGGGCACTGGAGTTGGAAACCCTTCAATAGGCCAGCGCCACTCACTGTGAGTTGGACTTACTGAATGTGGAGGAAGAGGGGCCTCACCCTCAGGGGAGGGGAAGAGCTGTGGGGAACCTGAATGGAAGAAGCCAGTGCTTGTCCGTCCTCCAGCCAGGGGGAGGGGCCTTTCCCTGGGCCTCTTTTTCCCTTGCCTGAGGGCCTCTGCTGATGCCCTGGATGGAGAGCGACAGAATTCTCCCGGATGTAGGAGCAGACACATGGAGACCTGGCACAGGCCTTCAAATACAGCCCCTCTCCTGTGCTTCCGCTTCTGGCCTCCCCGGGCGGGAGGGGGGAGTGGGGGGCCCCCCCGCTGAATGCCCTACTGGCTACAAAAAGGAAACTGATCAACCTCTCCCAGGTGGCCCCAGGCCCATACTGACAAGCGCCCGCAGGAGCAGGGGCCAGTGGTCTAGAGCAGGGGCCCAGGGGAAGGCAGGCCTGGCTTCTCTCCAGCATAGAGGGGGTCCCAGGACTGCTAAGTCTGTTGCCCCATTCTGTCCTTGGGAAGCCAGTGTGTAGGCCCCATTGCCCGAAGCCTTGGTAGTCACTGGGCGGGCCCAAAGGCCACTCTGGGATGGGCCTAGACCCCAAATATATTCTCCTGTGGGGCCCTGTGAGGGTAAATTCCCATAATTGGGATATTCAGGTAGGTTTGAGCCTGGCAGTGATAGGTGGTGAATCCCTCTTCCAGTCCCTGGTTTAGGGGTTCATTTGAGCATTGGGGAACTGGGGTAAGCCGGGAGCATCCCTCCCTCATAACCATCTTCAACCTGGAAAAAGAACCCAAGATAAGGCCTTATTTATATGTCTGAGGAGCTATGCGGGGAGCTCATATGCTCGTGTGCGCTTGTGTGTGTGTGTGTGTGTCTGTTCAGGTCATGGTGTGCCTCTGTGTCATTCCTAGGACCCCAGATCGAGGCTGGAAATGTTGCCAGAACCCTTTTCCTTGCTTCCTGTAGGTTTAGTGTTGAGAGATGTTCTCTGGTGAGGGGGCTGGGGATCCCACTGCTCAGGCCAACTTGCTGCTAGAGGTGAAGTTACGCTGCTCACATTGCCCCTGGCTGGAGGGTTTGCACAGGGACCTGGAGGGGATCTGATGGCTTGGCCCCACGTATCTGTGTCTGGGTGGGCCGTGGGAGCGAGGGCGGCCCCGGCCCGGCTGACCCTGACCGAGGCAGCCCCAGGCTCCGATGCTCCCGCCTCCCCCGACCCTACTCCTGACCTCCCAGGTCAGGGGGTAGCTGGGGTGTGTGTGCGGTGCCCCTTCCTTGATGAGCCTGTCTGCAGGGAAGGTGGGCCCTGGGCCCCAGGCAGAGAGGCCTCTCGGGCAGAGAGACCCAGCCCCCACCTCCACGCCGGGGTCCTGCTGACACAGCCTGGCGCCTTCCTGCTCGCCCTATTGATTGCTCTGCCTCCCGCAGCTCTGGGTGGCCGTGCAGCCCCGTCTGTCTGCAGGTGTGTGCGCGCGCGCGTGTGTAACCAGCGTGTCTGGTTGTGTCTCTCACCATGTGACTGATTTGCTGTCTCTCCCACGTGTCTCTCCGAGGAAGTTACCGTGTGCGTGACTGACTTGGCTGCGTGGCGGTGTCTCGTGTGGCTGCGGGGTCAGGAAGGCATGCGGGCGCGCATCCCTGAGCGAGGTGGGGGGCCGCATGGCCCGCCTGCCGGGTACCTGGGGCTGGGAGCTGAGTGGCTCCGCAGGACCGTGCGCCCCGTGTTGCCAGCACGCGGCTGCCTGTTCCGGCTCTGAGTCCTGTGTGATTTTCTCAACCGGTGGGGGTTGTCGCGGAGGGGCTGGAAAGGGGATTCGCCTTAAGGGGAGCTTGCTGCCCGAGGCCGGCACGGAGGCTGAGGTCCGGGCGGATCCTGCCAGGCTGTGTTGGAGGCCGTGTGGGTGGGCGGAGGCAGAAGGTGGGCCCGGCCTGGGCCCTTGCCCTGGACGGAGCAGGCAGGCCTGGCTGGCCTCATCCCTGGCTCTGGGAAGGCCTTCCTTCCCGGCTGGCCTGGCATTCAAGCCCAGACAAAGGGGGGCTTTCTCTCTCGCCTCTTTGTTCTGCTGCCCCAGAGTGCTGCTCTCTGCATGGCAAAAGCTAATTCCACTCTGCAGCTGGGAAACCTTCTCTGGGGTCTGCCGGGGCTTGTCTCCGAGCTGCCGCCGCTCTCCTCGCCCAGCTCCTGCCCTGCAGCCTCAGCTCCCTGCGTCTCTGGTTGCCTCTGCCCCCGGGGGGAGGGAGGGGGTCACGGAGTAGCCCAAGGCAGGGGCTGAGGCCTGGAAAGGGTATCCAGGGCAGGCAGAAGGCGCCCTGAGACCAGGGGAGAGCACTCTGGCCCAGGGAGAGAGGAGGCCAGCATACTCCCGGGACGAGGGCTTCGGGGAGAGAGTCGGGGGGCAGGCCCGGCAGCCGGGAAGGAGGCTAGGATGGGGTAGCCCTGAGCAGGGGCTGCAGCCCGAGCTGGAGCTGGGATGAGGGCTCTCTGGGCAGGGGCCTGAGCAGAGAGAGGTGTGCAGCCGCCCAGCTCCCTCTTCTCGCTCCCCCCCCCCCCCCCCCCCCCCCCCCCCCCCCCCCCCCCCCCCCCCCCCCCCCCCCCCCCCCGCAGCAGGATGCTCTGTGGGGCCTGCTCCTCCTCCCCTCCGGGTGTGATGGGGTGGGAACGGAGTGCCCCCAGGGCTTTCTGATTCTTTTCCCCTCACAGGCCCAGGAGCAGACCACAAGAGGCCTAAGGGCCAGGGCCAGGAGAGAGCAGGTCCCATCAGGGTCGGG
>JAQQSY010007492.1:0-10431 GCA_028646535.1 Procyon lotor | reverse complement strand
TGTTTTAGTAGAGTATTTAGGATTTTCTATATATAGTATGTCATCTGCAAGTAGAGACAATTTTACTTTTTCCTTTTCAACTCTGATATCTTTTATTTATTTTTCCTATTTGCTGTGACTAAGACTTCTAATATTATGTTAAATGCAAAAATGGCACTTGCTAGTGCCTTTGTCCCCCCAAAAAGTCCCACTGGTCCTTGCCCCTCCAGCAGATGTTTTAAGATTTAGTAAATGAATCCCCTTCACACATAATCGCATCACTTCTCAAATTCCTAGTTGTGTGAGTCTGCATGCGAGCCCCATAAAAGGAATATCTTGGATCTACACAGTCTCCCAGGTCTTTTGTACATAAACCCTATTGGTTCCCAAAGGCAGACTCTTTGGGGGACTTTTCTTTTTGGTTCAGGTCCCAAGGGTTGGGGTGGCTAATGTGAAACACATACCTCTCACTCTTCAAGGAGAGGCTCCAGATACAAGACATTCCTCCCAATGAGGGTTACTGTGACTGGGGGCAGAAAATATTTTGATGCGACCATATTTCTGCCTCTCCTACCTATCTGGATTTGGCCTTTTTATCCCTTATTGTGGAGGGAGCTCTTCAGCTACATTTTAGTTATTTTTCAGTGGGAATTATCCCATATGTAGTTGTAGATTTGGTATATCTGTGGAAAGAGGTGAATTCAGGTCTCTCTGTGCTGCCATCTTGGACTTCCTTCTAGTCTTGAACATTTTATTAAATTTATTTCTAAGCATTTCATTTCTTAATCTAAGTGGGTTTATTGTTTCCTTATTTTCTTTTCTAATAGCTCATTGCTGTTATTTCAAAATAAAATAAATTTTTGTATATTAACCTTATAACCTTGCCAACTTTTAAAATTTACTTATAAGTTCCTATAGGAATCTTCAAATAAGATTCTCTTTTGAACTTAAGTATTTTCTACCTGCACATGATTTCTCCTCCTTACCTCAAATTTGATTTAAACTCTAAAAGTGACTTTTAGAAGATTCTTGACCTCACCTCAAACCAAGTTAATCACTCCCTTCTCTATGCACTCACTGAACTTCTGTCATATTATTTTTATTATATTTGAAAATGTTTGTGGTAAGCTTTATAAATGTGATGTGAATCAGATTGAATTAAATCTATTTTAATTTCTCCATTTGCAGCTAATGCTAATACATAGAGCTAACTGATGCCATTAAATTGTGAGAGGCAGCATAATATACATATAGGCTACTGGTGCAGACACAGCCATGTTGAATGAAGCTTTATTTCTTGAGTGTGCCATAAACGTAGGCCTTTGTTTTCTAGTCTGTTAAATGTACATAGGTATTTTCCTATTCAAGCTGCTAATGTAGAATTAGTGAAAAAGAGTGTTATTATTATTACTGTTGTTACGTCTAAACTGTCCTTTTATCCAAAAGACATTTGCATTTTAACTATGATTTTCAATGGCTTAACTCAAATGAATTATAAAATTAAGCACCATGATTGTTCATTTGGTGCCCACGTTTAGAGGGCACAATCTCCTCCCATCTCCAATATTAAAATTTAAATATTCTTGATTTTCCTGGATGTGAGGCAACCCTTACTGTTACATAGACAGTAACCAAGTGGCAGCTAAGCTTATTGTCAGCTTCATGGGGAATGGATAACAGTACAATAAAATTATAAAAATGAAATATTGCTTGGTCTAAAAATATAAGATAAATTTCATTCAGGGAGTTTTAAACTTTTTAAGAACTGTTCAATCTCTACTGACCGATGATACATACATACCTTCTCCTTAGGGAGGGGTAGTGGTGAGAAGCTATAAAAAGTCTAATATCTGAAAGGTTAAATTAAATTTGGGAAAGCTACAGGATTCTCAAGTGTTTAAATGATGCAATTATTGTAGAAATAAACTTGATTGTACCTGATAACATAGAGATTTCTTTATATGATGTTTCTGCCACTGGAGATATTATATCAGCATAAAAAATTCTTTCAAACCCATCCAAATAAGTTATGTTAGAAAAGATTTAGTAGTTGTTTAATTTAACTCACAAAAAACCCCATAAATAAGTATCAGCTTACTCATTAAGGATAAAATGCCCACAACCAATAATAGCATTTAATGCTTTATGAAGTGTAAGCCCATGAAAAATGCAGTGTAATTACATTTAGTGACATGCTGCAATTTAATTAAGGTTAATTAAATTGAACTATTGGCAATTTTTGCTTATTTGTGTTATTTTTTAAAAAACACCTGATTTGAAGATTAATTGCAGTATCTGTAATAAAATTGCTTTTTCATTAACTTTTTTCATATAAATACAGATGGATAATTTTGTCACTCTATAAATTGTGGATGTATTGTTTAATATTATGAATTGAACATAACTAAAAAGAATGGGCAACTTAAACTATGAATATAAAATTTTATTTTAAACTAATAATTGCTGTGTTGGTGCTTTTTTTAATTCAGAAGGGTGATTCTTCTTAAAGCTCAGGAGGATGGTCTGTGTTTAAGGAGTTTTCTCTTGAGATTGTCTTATTGGTGGCACTCATCTTATGAGAATATTCTACTTGTGTCTGTTTTTATTCATACCTGTGCTCCTCATATGTTTAATTTGTTTTATAAATCGTTATCCCACTTCCAAAGATCTCAGATCCTCAACTTTCATCAAGCTTAGTAGGTACCATCTTAACTGCTTTATGATTTTGCTGCTTCTCTAGTAGGAACCCTTATTCTTCACAAATTGTTACCTCTACTTATGTATCTGTCACCAGCATAACTTATCCTTTGTTAAATCATCTGTTTTTCTTGCGTTCTTCCCCCCCCCCCCAAAACTTCAGTAAATAGGGATCCATTCCAACTGGAGTATAGCATAAGGGGGAAAATTGCAGACTAGCTCAGGATGTTTGAGTTTGAATTATAGCTCTACCACTTACTCACCTGCATTACACTGGGAAATATACTTGAGCTCTAATCCTCAATTCCTTTAACTGTAAAATGGGAGTAATAGTAATGATATTTAAAGGCTCAATGATGGTGCCTGGATGGTGCAGTTGGTTAAGCTTAGGGCTCTTGGTTTCAGCTCAGTCATGATCTCAGAGTCATGATATCAACCTCGGCATTGGGCTTCATGCTCAGTGTAGTCTGCTTAGGATTCTCTTTGCCTTCTCCCTCTGCCCCTCTAGCTCATGATCTCTCACTGCTCTCTAAAATAAATTAAATGTTAAAAAAAAGAGAGACTCAATGAGATAACGTAACTAGCTCATGCTCTAATTCATATTAGTCAATTCATGTCCATTATCATCGTCATCAGCCTGTCAAAAATACATCAGTAATTGAAAACTACCATAGTGATGTGACACCTCAAAATTTACTTTAGATAAATATATTCATTGGGGCAGGAGAAAATGTTTCTTTGCCATGAAAGGCAAGTTACATATTAATGAAATTAATTCAGTTATAAAGATGTATTTGCTTTTTTGCTTTCTCTATATCCTTCCCAAGTCGTGGTCAGTTGTTCCTATGCAGCTCCAGTTCAGGCAAATTGTCAGTTATGGATATAAGTACACATGATCAGAGGAATCAAAGGAACGGCAGTCTGGTACATCTGGCACTCAGACCACTGAATTTGAAGCAGTGCTCTTCAGCAAAGCCACAGTGAAACCAAGTGATTCTATTTGAGCAGATTATAAGTAACCCATTGTAATATGAGTGGTTTCTGGCCGGACAGGATACTGCATAATTCTAGAGAATGTAGTTTAAGGAAATGGCTGAGAACTTTGGGAACAGAAAACCTATGTCTTAATTATGATTGCTCTTCTACATCTTTAATATAAATCAGATTCTAGATGTTCATTATTTTTCTGCAAGAACAGTCAAAATATTACATAATTCAGGCTCCTCTATTTTCATGTTTAGCCTATAATCATGGGCCCCTGAGAAGAAAATTGAATACTAAAAAACACAGAGCTAAATGTTACAATTCATTTTTCAATAATGATAAGATGAAATCTCATATTCTTTGTCTTGGGGTTTTATTTTACATTTCATATAAATTAGAGTGTTTGAAAATTCACTGGGAAGACTTGCACTGTGGAAAGATAATCATTTCATTTTGTATCATTTTTTAATGATGTACTTAAAATTTCTAGTATCATGATATGATCAGTTCACATTTCAGTTGTGACTCTTTTACTCTATGCTTTACAGATATGAAAATACTATTGAAACAATCATAAACATGTGAAAGAGACTAAAACGATTCTTTTTAAAATCACTTTCATTAGAATGTTCCAATGAAATACATCCTTCTCACTTAATAACTTTAGTATAAAACTGAAATAAGTTGTATCTGCTTAATATTGCCACCAATACTAACTATATTTTTTGCCTATGTTATTTCATTAGAAGAGGTGAACAAATTAACAGTGGAAAACAAATTATTGGCAGTATTTGAAATATGATGTCTCTCTTCTTTCTCATTTGGGAGAAGACGTTATGATTTAGAATTTTCTTAGTGTCTTATGCACCTAAATAATTATCCTAATAACATTTTATTTTAAATTATAGACTTTAAAATACATAGTAATCTTTATCATTAAAACAGATACAAAATATTTATTTCATGGGTATGTGTGTATGTACTTAGATTAATTGATTTAGAATGACACAAATATATAAAGCATGAAAATATTTTGCAGCTCATGCTTTAAATAATGCAAATGTAGAAAATTATGACCTTCTTTCTAAAGTACCAAAGATATTCTAGTTCAGCTTCCACTTTTAAAATAGCATGAAGTGATTAATATTCATCAAAAGGAAGTGGGAAGAGAAGCATCCTTTTATTTTCAATTAATAGAAAACATGGCATTGTCTATTTTTAGTCTCCTAGCTATTTATCCATCCCCTATGGAAGTGAATGGGTTTCCACACTCCTTGTCTGCATTTTTAGTGAAAATGCTTGCCTGTGCTGCCAAGCTCACCACGCAGTTTCTATCTGGCATTGAAGCACTATCTTTTTCAGCCATGCAAGTCTGTGTTTTGTGATAAAGTACAGTTATGGGCAGCCTTGCTGACTCTACTCTGCTTCAGAAAGGACTCTCCCTCACTACAGTATTCCATTTGAAAACTCTCTCTTCTGATGCTTGACTTTCTTCTGAAATTGTACTTGCAATCCTAATGGTTCTCTCTTTAATATTTGAACTCATTTTACTTGTTTAATGTGAACTAGATATTTAATTCTAAATTGAACAGCAAGGAAGTTTCTGACTGCCACAGAAAGTAAACTTTATTAGAGATCAACTACAATTTATATACTTGATTTAACCTGAAATATATCACTGAAAAGTGGAATCGAGAGTTTCTAGGCCACTATGGAGGTAATCTTATTTGTGATATGTTGGTCTATTCATTTCAAATTCTACAAGATCTACAGTGATTATTTCAATCCCTGTGATGGCATAGTGGCTGTATCAATTGCCACTTATTTCAGCATGAGAAATGAATGTGTTAGTTGTACTATCAACTATTTATTTAATATGCATCTAGGCATCACCATGGAACATCCATTTCTGGTTCTTTATAGGCACATGACACCATCTGCTTCAAACACATAGAAATGAAGGATATATAATAACTTGGTGTATCTACTTATAATTTTACCTAACAAAGTTTTTTAAACCTTTTTTTACCTGCATTTATAAGTTACATATATTTAGTTTTTGGTTTTTTTTTAGGCATCACACAGGCATGACAGAGAAAATTCACAACTCTAACATGTCTATCATTTTAGACATTTTAGCTAAAGTGTCAAATATACCACATTCCCCTAAATATCATATGCCCTTTAATTAAAAAGAGAGACACTGATATTATAAACTTAATAATAATAAACGTAATAATGAAGTATAAGTGATTTAGACGTGGCTTCCTTCATTATATCTTAACTTCATTATCTTTTAACTTACTAATGGGCATGCTGAGGTTACTTGGTAGAAAATTTAAAACCATTGTACTTTGCTATTCTAGGTTTGCTGTATTTATTGGTGTGTTTATTATTTATAAATTTGAGATAACCTTATGATAACTATATATATGCCCTAGATTCCTCCCAAGACACTGATTAGACAAGTGGGAACAGTTTTAAAGCTGTCTGATTTGGTAGGTAGAATTTCCTACTCTCTTTAGTTTATTATCTGATTGAAATATATTTCTTTCCATGATCTTCTCTGACTACAATTCTAAAGATTTCTAGCACTGCCACAATTCTAAATTTGTTTTAATGTCATCCATTGGGTTTCAGAATTCCTCACCTATCTTTGTTTTCTGTAGCTGTAATTCTGATGTCAGGCTAATGACATGTTAGGAACAGAAGGAATTTTATGAGTAGCAGAAAACATGAGAGGGGTTATTTATTTCTTTTCTCATTGATTACAGATTCTTTTCAGCTTTTTATTAAGTTGGCTTTTAATTCCTCTTCTTATTGGGTAATAGCAAATTTAACATTCCTATTTATATAGGAAAGGGCAAATGTCAGCTAATCTGATACTTTAGGTACTATGTGTCTAATTTTAGCTGAGATTCTAAAGTTACAATGTAGACTAGTGGAGAAAACTTGGGTTTTAGTGTTAGACATGGTACTAATCTAACTTTATCAATCTTCACTTTTATGATGTAGAACATGTTAACTTTTAATGTCAGTTTCCATATCTTCATATGTAGGGTAACTGAACAAACCACACTGATTTATTGTGAAGATAAAATCACATCTCTAAAGTTTATTTTAACGCTTATTAATTAATTCTTAATTATTATTATAACTTATTAATGAATTCTTTTGAAATTATAGTTGCAATTAGTTAATCTGTGAAAATAATCTTATATATGATAGGGTGGAATGGTTCATTACTGATATTAAATGTAGCTTCTAAAATAGATTTTACTTTTAAGCTCACTAGGGCAAATAATTTAATTTAAAATCTGCCATATTTCATACAGATGTCAAGATCTGTGAAGGGACTGAGGTCTGAGATTTTGCACTATATGTAAGTTAATAAGTTACCCTGCCAAAAGTTCATGTACATCAGCAAAGACACAAGACTCCTGCATGAGATAAAGGACAGCTTATAACTCCCAGCAACAGCAGTGGTCAGCATTATATTGCTTACACTAGTTCTCCAAGCCCTAATTTCCACATGTCACATGGTGACATGACAAGGCCTGGGTGATGCCTATACACATAGTGGGGTTGTGTTAGGGGGAAAGATTGCATTGAAAACCTTATTTTTTAATAAGGAGATGATGAGCAAACTCACCCAAACTTTGCCCTGGAAAGAGACATTATTATTACTAATGTGAAGAGTAAAGTAATATGCCTTCTGTTCTGGAAGACATTCTCTAACTTTCAAGGCTGTTTGCTTTATGAGCAATCTTGAAAGATGATATGAAACTAAAAAAACTGTTAATGCCTCTTCTCAGAAGAGAGAGAGAAGTAAGGAACTCATGGAGAATTGTATCCCTACAGTACGATAATGGAAACTGGCCTTTCTAGGATAGAAATTAAGAGAAAATTTCATAAACGCAATTCTTTAAAAAAAAAAAGATTTTATTTATTTATTTGAGAGAGAGCACACATGAGTGGAAGGAGGAGCAGAGGGAGAGGGACAAGAAGACTGCACTGCACAGTGAGTGCAGAGCCCCATATGGGGCTTGATCCCGTAATGCTGGTAGCCAAAATCAAGAGTCAGACACTTAACCAACTGATCCCCCATGAAAACAATTCTTATTTACAGTCATTCAAAGTGCTGAATCTACCAAAACAATTTGTTGATAGGCATGGTAAAGGAGATCAATTACTTCTAAGTGACTTTAGTGTTTCAGAGAGAGGACAGGAAAAATTGGGATATTTATGAGGTTTTTGAATATAATTTAAGGCATGTATTTCATTGTGAAGTTTTAATTAGTATCGGTTTGTGATATAGTAGTTGAGGACTGGTAGACCAGGCAAGGCTAAGGTTTTGAGAAAAAGGTTCCAAAGCGAGTGTTAATGTATTGAAAATTAGCAGATTGATATTCATATTAATGAATTTTTTAAAAGTGCTTGAAAGGAAAAATAATGTTACTTGCATCTTTTATCTTTCTCGGTGGGGTTTTCTGGAACAGCAAGAATAAGTATAAGATTAGCGAAGTCATGATAATACAGAGATTAAGCTGTGTGGGTTATTCAAAGCCAAATGACCTTTATCCAAAGCCTGTCATTCTATGAACATATATGAACTTGCACTTGTGGCTGAAAGGGGTCTACTCATTTTTAGAAGATTAGTTTTACATCTTGAAAAGACAATGTTGGAAAAAGGGGTAAAACACAGAATATTCCAAATGGAGAAATTAGGAAAAAATTGACATGATGTGTGAAAATGACTAATTTAAATTTAAAAAAAAATGTAGAGAGAAACAGAAGAAATGTTTAACACAGAAGAATTCTGGCAGAACACTAGGATTTGCTGGAGTCACTTTAATGTAAAAAAGGAATCTTCCTTGCGTTTACGACAATAGAGAAAACCAATTCCAATCACAATACTTGATCTAAATACATAGTCATGTTTAATCTTATTATGGAAAATACTTAATCGAGCAGTATTTTTAAGAAGATGATTATAATGACTCATAACTTGTAGCCAGCTGAGATTTTTTCCAGATATCATTTGTTCTTTCCTTATTTTCCCTTTTTGTTTAGATCTGATTTTTTCAAAGTCCTAAATTACATAAACCTGTAGGACAGGGGTGATTTATAAGCAAAGAGGGTCATCAAGGTTAGGATGGAGTTCAAAAGAAGCAATAAGAGAGAAATCACTTGAGAAAACAAAATTCATTTTATGTTCCAATAAGAATTCCCCAAGCCTATCATTCTCAAAGTAGACCATCCAGAAAATAAAGCCTTTTCTTAGAAATAAACTTTTGGATTTGAAAAAATACTTTTGTTTCATATGAAAAAATTAGAGCTTTATGACTGATGATGGGCTTCCATTTTCCAGGATAATTATTAAAAGATGAGAAAACAAGGAAGTAATACTAGCTGTAAATTTAAAACAGTTAGTTCTTCCCAAACAGAATTGACATCTGTTCATATAGTTTGGCGTGCTGTTTTTGTTATTTTTGTTTTGTTTTTGTTTTTGTTTTTTTTACATTCTGGCTCATTTCTCAGTTTCCCTATTGAAGGATTTGCTCTGGTTCATTAATAGGAAACCCATTATTAAAACTCACCAAAACTGCATTCTTCAAATTCACCTGTATCCATAGTAAAGACACTTCATTTGCATCATTCTGATACTTTTGTCTATCAGGTGTGTTTCTGAATTTGATGTAGTAAAAAAGAATGCAATAACATCTAGCAAAGGAGCACACAAGAGAAGAGAGCAAATCGGAACGACTAGTTCGAAGGGAGCTGAGATTTGCTGGAAAATTGGCATATGATCTCCTAAAGCAGCAGATTGGGAGCTGGCGATAACAGCAATTAAGGAACAACCATTTAAATATCGTGACAGCTGTGTTTAGTTGTCACAGAAAACTTGAGTAGACTTTATTGTGGATGACTGGACAGATCGATGTAAAAACTTTAAACATTATAATGGGAGTTTCGAGGGTAACACTTTTCCTGGGTCGGTACACAGGTACCTCCTCTTTTTTTTTTTTTTCCCATGAAAAATGCCTGATAAATTAATACCATCTGCCTCTAAGGTAAGACACAGACAGGATGACACATTAAATGTTCCTTAGCTCAAGTTCTACCCTGAAAACAGAGCCTGAGTCAAAGCTTTTGTGAGTCTAGTTTATTTTAGAATGTGATCCCACGTAGGAGGTGGAATGCAAGGCAGTGGGAGTGAATGAAATAGGAAAGGAGGAACAGCTATTGCAATTATGTCTTTGGGCAACTGCTACCCATTCCCACTGGGGACCTTCTGAGGAATTTATAAAATGGACCACAGAATTATCCACCCAAAGACAAAACAGGGAAATATGTGTCCGATACTTTTTATTCATGTTGGTCTAGGGTGGCCCAGTGGATTTTAATCCCTTGTACTTCCAGATCACATGCCGTCTGACTTGATGATATTCCCCAGTGGGTATCCCAGAAACTCCAGGGCAAGACTCACAGTGCAAGATCTTCGGCTTGAGGCAATGCTCTGTGAGGTTGAACCTGCAAAAGCTCTCTAAAGCTTGTGTGAATCTGGCTGCTGTGACCAGAGGATTTTCAAGTAGTATATATGTTGTGCCCAATGTAAAGGATAGTCAGAATAATAATATTATATTGAGTCTGGGCTGGGGTTAGTCTGATGAAGCACAGTTTGGGAGGAGATTTGATGATTTTAATAATCCAAAGACAGTCCATACTAGTGTATTTGATTCCCAGAACGAATCTCTTTTTTTTTTTTTT
>JAQQSY010007491.1:0-10431 GCA_028646535.1 Procyon lotor | reverse complement strand
AATGGCCAAAATCAACAGGACAGTAAACAACAAATGTTGGAGAGGGTGTGGAGAAAGGGGAACCCTCTTACACTGTTGGTGGGATTGCAAGCTGGTGCAGCCACTTTGGAAAACAGTGTGGAGATTCCTCAAGAAATTAAAAATAGAGCTACCCTATGACCCTGCCATCGCACTACTGGGTATTTACCCCAAAGAAGCAAGTGCATTATGAAGAAGGGCCACATGTACCCCAATGTTCATAGCAGCAATGGCCACAATTGCCAAACTGTGGAAAGAACCAAAATGCCCTTCCACAGATGAATGGATAAAAAAGATATGGTACATATAGACAATGGAATATTATGCCTCCATTAGAAAGGACGAATATCCAACTTTTGTATCAACATGGACGGGACTGGAAGAGATTATGTGGAGTGAAATAAGTCAAGCAGAGAGAGCCAATTACCTTATGGTCTCACTTGCGAGCTGAGCATAAAGAAAAACATGGAGGGCATTGTGAGAAGGAAGGGAAAGGTGAATGGAGGGAAACCAGAGGGGGAGATGAACCATGAGAGACTATGGACTCTGAGCAACAAACTGAGGGTTTAGCAGGGGTGGGGGTGGGGGGTTGGGCGAGCCTGGTGGTGGGTGTTGAGGAGGGCACGTATTGCATGGAGCACTGGGTGTGATGCATGAACAATAAATCTTGTAACACTGAAAAAATAAACATATTTGGGAAAAAACAATCAAAAAATGTAGTGATTCTAAGGGGCACGTGCACCCCTATGTTCATAGCAGCTATGTCCACAATAGCCAAACTATGGAAAGAATCTAGCTGACCCTCAACACGTGAATGAATAAAGAAGATGTGAGAGATATATATATATCTCCACACACATATATATAATGGAATATCATATATTAATATTATATATATAATGGAATATTATGCAGCCATCAAAAAACTAAATCTTGCCATTTGCAACGATGTGGATGGAACTAGAGGGTATTATACTAAGTGAAATAAGTCAATCAGAGAAAGATAGCATATGATCTCACTGATAGGAGGAATTTGACAAACAAGACAGAGGATCATAGGGGAAGGGAGGGAAAAATGAAACAAGATGAAACCAGAGAGGGAGATAAATCATAAAAGATCCTTAATCTCGGGAAACAAACTGAGGGTTGCTGAGGGGTGGGAGGGATGGGTGGCTGGGTTATGGACACTGGGGAGGGTATGTGCTATGATGAGTAATGTGAATTGTGTAAGACCGAAGATGCACAGACCTGTACCCTTGAAGCAAATAATACATTATGTGTTAATAATAATATAAAGAACTGTGAAGAATGACATTTCAACCTACTTGCAAGCTAATGAGTTAGTCTGTCCCAGTTTTATGGAATGCTTGCATGACATTAGACTCCTGGGTGAAGAACACAGCACTGGAATTATTCATGGCACACCAGGTAGTGCGAGCTTCTTGCTGTATCAGTTCCTTTTGCCCCGCAAGTCCCCTGAGGACAATGCTGAGGGTCTCAGGTAGATGCTGCATGAAGGGAGCTTGGGGTACAGCTAAGAAACCCTATGCTTAGGGATTCTATTCATTCATAATGGCTGCAAGCAGACTTGCTCAACCTTTGCTCCAGAGGATGATGTTACCATTATTACACAACAAAGCAAACCAACATGACCTCTGCTATGGAGGAAGATACAATTTTTATTTTTCATGACTTCAGCTATATAAACGTCCTTGAAAAGTTAGGCTGGACCAAAAGCTCTGAATGCCTTCTCATCAAAGATGTGCAAAAATGAAAGAGACTTATGGAAAACTGTCCCATGAAATCACCTCTTCTCAAAAGATAAGGTCAATTTATAATCTCTATATAATTTATACATATACTATACGTCACTACATATTGATATGATATATGCAAATGTATGGTAATAGAACATTTTTTATTTTATAGATTTATCTTTAGAAAACTAATCTTCAAGTTATTTACTATTTATTTCATTTGTCTTATTTTAAAACTAAAGGTCAAATAAAGCACTAACATCTTGGTGCATCACATGCACACATGCATACATTAATACATATATACACTCACACATATTAGTGCATATCTACTAAGTTTTCTTTGTAATATTCCTTTTAGAAACCACTTCTCTTCTATTCCATGGATTAACGTGGAGTCATGAAATCATGTGACCCAATACAGGGGCCCCATGTGACCCATTATCAGGAATTATGGTTTCTGAAATAACCAAGTGATAAAGCAAATGGCAGGGGGAGCTTTGGAGTACTAATTTTGTGTTCTTATCTTAGAGATGATTCAACCTCTTGGGAATAAGCCTCATAGACCTCCCAAACGAGGAGCTTACTTAGCTAACTGCCCTAGCTGCTGCAGTCTGAAATCCCTCACTCCATTTCCATCAAGGCCATACTCTACTACGGGCATGCTGTGATGGCAAGGTGCAGCAGGAATGTAAAGCAGACTCATGCCTGGGCAACACAGTTGTTCTCTAACAACCACCTTTCACTTGCAGACTCCCTGATGGCTCTTCTATGAACAGTCTTGAGATTATATAGCAACCTAGAACACTTCTACCTAACTTTCCTTCCAGGTTAGACTTACATTGTGGTCTGACCGCTTATCCTGTCTTCCTCAGTTTCCTCCCAATTCTCTCTCCCAGGCACTTTCCCTAATAAAATCATTCCATCTTCAATTGTGCTTAGGGGCCGTTTCTTGGAGGAGCTGACTAATACGGATCACTAGCTGTGATCTAAAGGTGATGGTAACTATTTTGACTGTCATATGGAATGAGCCTATCATCAGGAAAACACACAGGACAATAGAGCCACAGAGATGGAGAGAACTGATAACAATCCGAATTCCTACAATCAGTCAAGCTGAAGTCAGAGCCATCTTCTTGAACAACTGTAGCCTTTGAACCAAGAAATCCCCCCTCTCTCTCCTCTTCCAGGAGAGCAGGAACACTGCCTACCTCCTTCCAATTAGCAAAAACATGGTTGATTCAGATTGCCTCTAAATCCTAAGTACTTAGTACACTGCTGGTTACATAGTAGGCAGTAAATACAGATTTGTTGAATGAATGAATAAATTACACACTTAATTCTTCTCCTTATAACCTCGAACTACTTTAAGGTTGGATTACAGAAATAGAAGACAGCCATGGAGCCAAAGGTGCTCTTTTAGTCCAGAAGACCCACTGGGCAGAATCTTTGTTCTGTTCTTTTTAATGCAGGCAAAGGGTCTGAGTAAATCTACCCTTAGGAGAGAAAAGCACTTAGGTCTACTTTAATATGATGTAATTCAGCCCTTACTCTCCCTGTAGAGCTCTATGCCAGTAACAACATTTTTTTCTTTGCTTTGTTTTTCAGAGCCATTGTCTTGTCCCATCAAATTAACATTTTCCACTTTAACAGGCTCTGATGGAGCAAAGAATTCACTCAATAAGCAGTATATTGATTTCTCTCTCCATAATCCCATAGTTTAAAATTATTTTTTCCCAAGTAAATGAAGATTGCTAGACTTTACTTAAACTTGTAAGGTGGGAATGAGAGTTGTTATACAAATTCAGCATTGCCATAGGAACTCCAAGACAAGAACGAAGCTGGACCTCCAGAAAGAATAGAAGTTACTGCAAAGTAACGAGTTTCTCTTGATTACTCATAGACATTCCTTACAAACATTGCAGTCCCAATCATACAGACAGTGATTCCTTGGCCCTCAGTCCCAATAGAAAATTCTCAGAAGAAACGATCTGGAGATGGTGTCCACTCCTAATAGCATTGAAACAGTTGTCCGGCACTCTGACTTGTGAGAACTTATTAGACCTTGTGAAGATTTGTATAAACAAGTCATCAAAAAAGGGGGAATCACTGTTATCTGGCAGATATTCCAAAAGGTGACTTCTACACTTGGTACCCAGGAACCATATTTTTTATCTTTTTTTTTTCTTTTTTTTTAGATTTTATTTATTTGACACAGAGAGAGAGAGCACAAGTAGGCAGAGAGGCAGGCAGAGAGAGAGGAGGAAGCAGGCTCCCCGCTGAGCAGAGAGCCCGATGCGGGGCTCGATCCCAGGACCCTGAGATCATGACCTGAGCTGAAAGCAGAGGCTTTAACCCACTGAGCCAACCAGGCGTCCCTAATATTTTTATCTTAATAAGGATTTTGAAATGGAAAAACTTTCTTTTGTATTGTTTCTATCTCCATAGAGTTCTTGACTAAATGGCATCTTCTATTCAGTTAAAAAAGCATGAGATTGAAATAGCAATATTAGAGTGTCATGGACAATGATCCTAATCCATGTGTTAGTACTACCTGAATCTATTAGTGGATTGCTAAGGCTACTTTTAAGACAATCAGGCAAGGTGGGAATATACAGCTTTAAGAAGATGTATGTTCTATTTTTATAACTCAGAAGTAATATGCCTGTGTCATCTCAAGGGGTCATAAGTGGTGAGAGGATTAGGAGAGGCATTTACAAATGTATTAAGCTACAGTACTTCAAGTTTGCATTTAATCTATGAATACATGGCTCATCCATTTCCTCCTTTCAAAAATCACTTTAAAAAAAAAAGGGAAAGAAGCCATTTATTTTTTAAAATCACTAAATATAGCCATCCCTGGGGCAGCACAGTTTATTCTACTCTTCCTATTCATTTGTTTGATTCTCCTTTTTTTGCCCTGGAGGCTGTGGCTTGTGATGCTGGCATAATGTTTACAGCTTTTTGCAAGAAAAACAAATGAAAACATAAAGGGGGCTGCCAAAGTGCCTTTGTGGGTCTAGTCACCAGATTAAAGAAGAGCCAAGAGAGGTATTGTTTTCATCCAGCTGAATGCTGGAGATTCTGTATATTTTACCAATCCACATGTGACAGGAAAAGAGAAGTAATGAGAACACACAGGCTAGATCTGGGTTCCTTTGTGAACTGTCTCCACACTGGAGTTCAAATTACTTCAAAATATGGCAAACCTGTAATGCTGACATACTCAAAAAACAAATGAGGTCATTGCCGGGAAGATGGAATAAGAGGACCCTAAACTCACCTTGTCCCAGGGACACAACTAGGTAACACTCACATCAGTATAGATAATGCAGAAAATGACCCAAAGTCTGGCAGAATGAACTCCCCAGATAAATGCAGACAAAAAGCCACAAGGAAGAGGGTAGGACAGGGGGAGGAAAAAAGGACCACAGTTCTGTGTGAGGGAGGGACCTACAGGAATGAAGGAGGGAAAGAAACAGACTATCACCCAGGGAAGCCTACAAAGGGAAGATGAATCCCCGTAGTATTTGGCTTTGAAAACCAGAGGCCAAATTTCTTGAGTTTTTACTAGTTGGCAGGACTTAAAGCCTGAAATTTTAAAAATCAGTGGGCTTGGTTTTGGGAAAGCCTGGAGGGCCAGAGGAAGCTGAGTCCTTTAAAGAGACAGCAGAACAAACAGCCTATGGACAAACAGCATAGAAACAGCATTTGGAAAAACACCTGGAGGCATATTGGAGGGAGAATTATTTTCTACTCCCAGAGTGTGCCCTGGAAGGACAGAGATCCTGGGAGACTCCTCCAAAACTAAAGGAGCAAACAGGCAACATTTTCTTCCCCCTTTCCTGCATAAACACATGGCCACCTGCAGAAACCAGCACTGTGGACGTTCACTCACTTATATGGTGCCCTGCCCCATGGGGTTTGGGGATCCACCCCTTTCAGCCAGGCCTGCGTCTCAGCACCATGGGTCCCCTCCCCTAGAGAACACCTCAAACCTTACCACAGCCCTACCCTGACTCCTTACCTGTGCTGTATAGGGCCTGGGTTCTGGGTCCTGGGTCCTGGCAGCAGGAAGTCTCCTCTCACTGAGGACCAGCATGGAGCCACTACTCCAAAGTGACTCCTGCCCTGGGGAGAGGGAAAATTAATCACACAAATCAGACTGTCTCTAGCGATAGGCTGGGGATAAACAGCTGGTCTGATCGCAGGCCCCATCCGCCAATGAAGCTTCTCAGGGGACAACACAGGTAAAGTGCCATGCAGTTTGGTGCTACTGCTTCTCTACAAGGTACTGGGTCTGACTCACCTCAAGCCCAGGGCAGCCCCAGACTGGCCTACTGACACAACAGGGACCACATCCTGCCCATGAGAGGAAAAGAGAGCCACTGCAGATAAATGGACTGCAAGAAAGCCTGGCTCAGCCACAATAGGGCACACACACGTAAGAGGCACTCCTGAAGAACCAGTTGCCAGTCAACAGGGGACATTGCATTGCAGGATCCTGCAGGACCTCCTCTTCATAAGGTCACTACTTTCAAGAGCAGGCGAGAGAGCTGACTTTAACACAGAGAAACAGATAATGAGACAAAATGAGACAGTTAAATATGTCCCAAATGAAACAACAGGACAAAACCACATCAAGAGACCTAAGTGAAATGGAGATATGTAACATGCTTGATAAAAATTTTTAAAAATCTTCATAAATACACTCACTGGACTTGAGCCAAGAGTGGAAGGTATTAGTGAGATGAGTTATTAAGATCCCTTAGTTAGGAAAAAAAAAAAAAAAAAGATCCCTTAGTTAGATCCCTTAACAAAGAGGTAAGAAAGAACCCATCAGAGATGAAGAACACTATAAATGAAACTTAAACACTAGATGGAATTAAATAGATTAAAAAAAGGGTAAGAACTAATCAGCAACCTGGAGGACAGAGCAATGGAAAGCAATCAAGTCGAGCAGATGAGAGACAAAAAAATTATACAAAATGAGAAGAGACTTAGGGAATTCAGTGACTCCATCAGGTGCACTAATTCACATTATGGGGATCCCAGAAACAAGAGTAAAGGAGGACGAAAATTTATCTGCACAAATAATAACTGAAAACTTTCTAAGTCTGGTGAAGGAAATAGAATTTCAAACCAAAAGGCAGAGAAACACCCCCCCCCCCAATTAACCAAGGATGTTCATGCCAAGACACATAGTCATTCAAATGGTAAAAAGTAGTTATAGAATGTTAAAAACAGCGAGACAATAAAAAAGAGTTACACACAAGGGCAATTCTCTAAGACTATCAGTGAATTTTTCAGCAGAAACTCTGCAGGCTAGAAGGCAGTGGGAGGATATATTCAAAATACTTAAAGGAATATCTGCGGCAAAGGATATCCAGCAAGGCTATCACTCAGAATAGGAGGAGAGATAAAAGTTTCCCAAACAAAAGTTAAAGGAATTTATGACCACTAATGCAGCCCCAAGAAATTGTAAAGGAGACTCTGTGAGCAGAAAAGACAGACCATAAGTAGGACTAAGTAAAAAGCACAAAAAAGCAATAAAAATAAATGTATCTGCAAAAATCAGTTAAGCTATTCATAAAATGAATCTAAAGTATGACACCATATATCTGATGAGTAGAGTGGGTTTAAATTTAAGTGGCCGATTTAATATAGACTGCTAAGTGCAGAAGTTGTTATATACAAACTGAATGGTAACCACAACTCAAAAACCACTAATAGATACGCAAAAAATAAAGAGAAAGGAATTCAAGTACGTAAAAAAAGCCCACTTATTTTAAGGGAAGAGAGCAAGGGAAGAATGGAACAGAGAAAAACTCCAAGAACAACCATAAAATAAGAAAATGATAATTACTTTAAATGTGAATGAAATAAACACTCCGATCAAAAGATATAGGGTATCAGAATGGATAAAAAAGCAAGGCCCTTCTATATGCTGGATATAAGAAACTCATTTCAGACCTAAAAAAACATGCAGATTCAAAGTGGAAGGGATAGAAAAGCATTTATCGGGGCACCTGGGTGGCTCAGTGGGTTAAGCCTCTGCCTTCGGCTCAGGTCATGATCTCAGGGTTCTGGGATCAAGCCCCACATCGGGCTCTTTGATTCGTGGGGAGCCTGCTTCCTCCTCTCTCTCTGCCTGCCTCTCTGCTTACTTGTGATCTCTATCAAATAAATAAGTAAGTAAATAAAATCTTAAAAAAAAAAAAGAAAAGAAAAGCATTTATCATGCAAATGGCTATGAAAAGTAAGCAGGTGTGGAAATACTTCTATGGGACACAAAAGACTTTAAAACCAAGACTGTAACAAGAGACAAAGAAGAACACTATATATAATCACTAAGGGGAATATCCAACAAGAAGACATAATAATGGTAAATATTTATGCACCCAACATGGGAGCACCCAAATACATAAAGCAGCTAGTAACAACCATAAAGGAAGTAACTGATATTAATACCATCATAGTAGAGGACTGAAACACCCCACCTACATCAATGGACAGTTCAAACAAAATCAAGGAAACAATGACTTTGAAGGACATTTTACATGTGATGGATTTAACAGATATATTCAGAACATTCCATACTGAAACCGGGAATACACATTCTTTATGAATGCACTTTGAAAACTGTCCAGAATAGATCCCATGTTAGGCCACAAAACAAGTCTCAACAAATTGAAAAAGATCAGAGTCAAACCGTGCCTCTTTTCTGACCACAAAACTATGAAACTAGAAGTCAACCACAAGAAAAAAATTGGAAAGACCACAAGTACGTGGAAGTTAAATAACATGCTACTTAACAATGAATGAGTCAACCAAGAAATTAAGGAAGAAATCAACAAATATGTGGAAACAAATGAAAATGAAAACACAATGGCCCCAAACCTTTGGGATGCAGCAGAAGTGATTCTAAGAGGGAAGTTTACGGCAATACAGGCCCACCTCAAAACTAAAGAAAAATCTCTAACTAATTTTACACCTAAAAGGTGCTAGAAAAAGTAACAAAGCCCAAAACAAGCAGAAGTAAGAAAATAAAGATTAGAGCAGAAATAAAAGATATAGCCGCTAAAAAACCAATGGAACAGATCCATGACAGCAGGAACTGGTTCTTTGAAAAGACCAACAAGATTGATCAAACTCTAGCCAGACTCATCAAAACAAAAAGAGAAAAAGAGAGAAAGTAATCAAATAAACAATTACAAATATGAGGAGAAATAACCAACACCATGGAAATACAAACAATCATAACAGAATATTATGAAAAACTATACACCAACAAATGGCAATCTATAAAACTGAAGCAGGAAGAAATAGAACATGAAAACATACGGATTACAAACAAGGAATTGAATTAGTCATGAAAATCTCCCAATGAAAAAAAGTCTAAGACTAGACAGATTCACTGTACATTAACTACACTGGAATTAAAAATAAAGTACGAAACAAATTAAAAAATGAAGAAACTCCTTGGTATCCAAAATGTCCACATGAATATTTCAGAGACACACTTGAACTAAACTTAAGAAAAACTCACAAAGAAAGTAAAAAAAAAAAAAAAAAAAAAAAAGACTGACCAATTTTCTTTTGAGACACTTTTTTTTAATTTCTTGAGTGGTGTTATGTAGCAAATCCATTTTTTAACTGATGTATAGCTGACATACTATTTTATATTGTTTTAGATATACACTGATTTGACAATTCTATACATAACCCTCTGCTCACTACATATATGACATATATCACATATACTGTGATTACTATATATATCAGCAAGACTTAACATTTTAAAATCTATTTCTATGGATATTTTTTTTCACAGTCAATTCTATTAGCTGTAAAAACACTTAGGATTTAAAGTGAAGAGTGAAGACTGGAGTATTAAGACCCCTCCACTGCATTCTAAAGTGGACTTAGAATTTTTTCCAAAGGAAGTTTCTAGACCAAGACAACTCAAATCATAAAAGTGACAGTTTTAATCTCAAATAGGTATCAGTAGGGTTCTACAAATAATAACTATGGGGTTTACATCAATTTTTTGAAGCATATTTATAATATAATAAAACTGAAGATCTTTGCATTTATCATGTAAATATATATATATTTGAAACTAAAAATTGTATTCTCTTTTGATTTTGGTTTCAGGCTACATATCCTATTTGATATCACAGTATGTTATACCATAAGGCCCTTAGTAGTCTCCAGTGGCCTCAAGTTTGTGAGTCTGAATGTGAACATACCTTCAACTTAAAAGACCATTTGTTGTGATATATTTAGAATTTTTTGGTTTTTCTTTTTCCTCTGAGCCATTCATTCATGCAACAAATATTTAGTGCATACCTACCATGGGTCACACTCTGATTTAGGTAGGATTTTATCAGAGGAAAAAACAGATAAAACTGCCTGTCAACGAAGGGCATAATTTAGTTGCAGGAGACAGGCAAAAATTTAAGTAGGTAGTAGATTAGACAATGATAAATGATAAAAAGAAAAATAATGCAGAAAACATTTCAGTGTAGTAAGGGTTACAATTTACAATTTTCTGGTGGTGGGTATTGAGGAGGGCACGTACTGCATGGAGCACTGGGTGTAGTGCAAAACAATAAATCTTGTAACACTGAAAAAAATAAATAAATAAAATTTT
>JAQQSY010007490.1:0-10432 GCA_028646535.1 Procyon lotor | reverse complement strand
CATAGACATGATATTTGTTAGAATTAATTATTTTGGACTTCTGGTTTTCAAAATTTGATTCGGAATTATTTTTAAATATGAGTTATTGAGTTTTTAAGAACTTTATATAATGAAATTATCCCACTTAGTTGGCTATTTTGTTTTTATCACATTTATATTGTGGACATAAGTTTATGTTTTTCATGTAGTATTGCATATCAAAGCATATTTGTCTTTGCCTTCGGGACTGCTTTAAGACCTTCCTCCTTTGATATTATATAAAGATTTTTCTTTTTAGTTTTCAAGGTTATATGGTTTATATTTTATGACCAAACCATATTGATTTTTTTTCTGTTTATAATATAGGACATAATCCAGTTTAATTGTATTGCTTTCCACAACTTATAATACAGTCATGTGTGGTATATTGAAAATCTACTGACTGTTTATGTGTATATGTATAATATTTATTACAAAAATCATAGAATATTAAATACTGAATTCACATCAGTACTGTTGACATTGCATACCATTTTTTCAAATATCTGCATCTATTCTTTCGTTCCATCTATTCACTTGAACACCAGTATCACACTTCTGTGATTTTTTAAAGCTTCATTGAGGTTAGTTGACATGCAAAAAAATTGCACCGATTTAATGCATCCAATTTGCATTGAAGTCATGCATCCAAAGTCATGGTAATATGAATGACTTTTTGGGAAGTGAAGTTTCCCAAAAAGTTTCCCAAAGTTTCATTTGTCCCTTTTTGTTGTGTTGTAAAAACATTTAACATGAGAGTTACGAGAGTAACACAGAGTTAAACAGAGTCACCATTTGTTACCAGTAACAAATCTTTAAGTGCACAATATTGTATTGCTAACTATAGGCATTATGTTATAAGCAGATGTCTAGAACTTATTCATCTTGTTTAACTGTATCTTTACCCATTGAACAAAAACTTTCCATTTCTCCCTCCTTTCATCTCCTGGCAACCACCATTCTATTTTATGCTTCTAAAAGTTTGACTATCATCTCATACCTGTTAGAATGGCTGTAATCAAAAAGACAAGGAGCACCTGGGTGGCTCATTAAGGTAAACATCTGCCTTCAGCTCAGTTCATGATCCCGGTGTCCTGGAATTGAGCCTTGTTTTGGGGCCCCCAGTTCAGTGGGGAACCTTTTTCTCCTTCTGCCCCTCCCCCTGTTTATGCACCATCTCTCTGTCTCCCTCACATGCTCTCTCTCTCAAATAAATATATAAAATCTTTTTTAAAAAGACAAAAGATAAGTGTTGGTGAAGATACAGATAAATTGGAACCCTTGTAACATGTTGTAGAAATGCAATGGTAAAACACAGTGGAAAACCATACAAGGTTCCTCAAAAAATTAAAAATGGAACTTTCATATAATCCCGCAATCCCACTCCTGGGTATATATTCCAAAGAATCAGGATCTCAAAGATATACCTGAATCCCCATGTCCATCATAGCATTATTCACAATAATCAAAATATAGAAACAACTCAAATGCCCATCAACAGACAAATGGATAAAGAAAAAAACATGATACGTATTTATAGATCTATAGATCTATCTATATATTATAGATATAGATAGATCTATATAGATCTATATAGATATAGATTTATCTATATATTTATAGATCTTTATCTTTCTGTCTCTAGATTTCAAGATCTTTAATCAAAATCTATATTCCATGTAAAGTTATCTGGTCTTAAAAAAAAAAGAAAAAGAAAACCAACCATTAACAACAATATATATTGACCTGACAGATACACTAAGTGAATTAAATCAGTCACAGAATATATACAGCATGATCTCACATTTCTGTGATTTTTATGGCATGTATAACTGTGATGCGTTATTCCAAATTAATTATTTTTGTCACATCAATCATTTGTTTTCTTTGAATTACTTCGCAGTATACTATTTTGCCAAAATTACTTTGCATCTTTTTTAAAAGTTTCTTTTTATTTTTGCTTGGCATATCTTTGAGCATGGATTTATTTTTTTTAAATAATACTTTGGCAAATTTTATTTTCCAAAGATGACCACAATATCATCTCTTACCTAAATGCCTTTCTAGAATTCTGTCATTTCCCATCACAAATTATTGTATAATTCTCCTTCCCTTAAATCTGAATAGGTTTTTAAATCACTTGAAACTGTCAGAATGTGTCAGAAATTATGCTATATAACTTCCAAGCATAGGTCATAAAAGACAATGCAGCTTCAGCCTTTTTTGCTGGAATACTGAGACACTCATATTTTGGAGCCATCAGGTGTCAGGGTAAATATTCCAATTGCCATGATGTCATCATGCTGCCAAGAAGACCAAACTAATCTCCACAGAGAGAGAGAGAGGCTAGACTAACCTCCAGATCATCCAATGCCCAGATGCCACCAATACTCCAGCCTCGGCCACTGTTTGACTATGTCTATATAAATACCCCATGACAGAATCCCCCAGGTGAACATTTCCTGAATCAATGATCCACAAAAATCTTGAAAGATAAGAAAATAATTGTTTTAAGTCATTAAATTTTGAGGTGATTTGTCATACACCAATAGCTAACTGAATAGAATGTTACACTGAAGTAGGAATCTGATATAACAAATATAAATTATGTGCACTAGCTTTAAAATTGAGTGGTTGGTAGAAATTAGAAAAAGACTTGAGGAGGCTGGTGGTAAAGATTTAGAGGTCAGAGATGAAAATGTATAGTACACTGGATAGAATGAGACTTCCAAAATACTTACAGCTTTACCTTAAATTATTAGTTATTAGAGTAAGAAATTGATGTCCTATCTCCATTTAAAAGCAATGGATGACCCCCTACCCATAGCTTGAGTTTTTATTTTTAAATAGCTTTATTAAGATATAATTCACATATTGTAAAATTTACCCATGTAAAGTATTTGTTTTAGTGTATTGTTTTAGTGTATTTGCAGACCTATGCAAACATCACCATAATCTAATTTTAGTACATTTTCATCACCTCAAAACTCAACCTTATTCCTGTTAGAAATCACTCCCTATCCCACTCCCCACTAATCTAGTTTTTATATCTGCTGATTTGGCTATACTGAACACTTCATATGAAGAGAATAATAGAATATGTTGCATATTGCACCTGGTTTCTTTCATTTAGAAATTTTTTTTTTAGAAACTTTTAATGTTCATCCATGTAGCATGTATCAGTACCTCAATCCTTTTTAATGACAAAAAAAAATTCTGGCATGGATATACCACATCTTTTTTATTCACTCTTCAATTGAGAGTCATTTTAGGTGTTTCCACTTTTGAGTTTTTATAAATAAAGCTTCATTTATGTATAAGTTTTGGGAAGACACATATGTTTATTCTCATAGGTATATGGCTAGAAGTAGAATTGCTGGACCATATGGTAACTCTTGGTTTATCATTTTGTGGAACTGCCAAATTTTTCCTAAATAGCTGCTCCATTTTATAATCCCAACAGAGATGTGTTAAGGTTCCAATTTCTCCATTTCCTTGCCAAATCAAGAAATGTGAGCCCTCTAACTTTTTTTTTTTTTTTTACAAAGTTGTTTTGAATAATCTGGATCTCTAGTGTTTCAAAATAAAGTTAAGGGTGAGCTTGCTGATATCTGCAAAAAAAATTTTTTTTTAAATAAAATAAAGAAGAAAGGGAGGGAGTGAGGAAAGAAAGAAGGAAGGAAGGGTGATGATTTTATAAAGATCAAATCATTAGATAAATTTGGGTAATAGTGAGATTTTAGCAATAAGTCCTCTGCTCTATAAATATGGGGTGTTTCCAAACCCTAAGAAACAAGATAAAGGAATAGGAAAATGTAAGTTACAGCTTCCAACTTTAAGGATACATTGTGAGAGGGCACCTGAGTAGTTTGGTAATTTAAGTATCTGCCTTCGGCCCAGGTCATGATCCTGGAGTCCTGGGATTGAGTCCTGTGTTGGGCTTCCTGCTCATTGGGGAATCTGCTTCTCTATCTTCCTTTCACCCCACTCCTGTGCTCTCTCTCACTCTCTTTCAAATAAATAAAATCTTAAAAAAAAAAAAGGATACATTCTGAGAGTTCCACTCTTTTTCTAAATTACGCGTATTGTTAAAAGCTTGGCTACATGATCTCATGTAGCAAGGGAGATTGGGAAATGGAGTCTTGTGCTTGGTCAGCATTATTGCCATTTTATTCAGCTGAAAACTGGGGTTGTATGATTACAGTGAAAGAATATACATTCATATTGTACAATATGCTTCCTTCTATGTAGTGCTGTCTCAAGAAATTTCACAAGGAAGTCAGAATCCTCTTCCTTCAGGTTCTTTGAGAAAAGACATTAGTATGATATTACTCAGGTGTGCTTGGAAGGAATAAATGTTGCAAGCCATTATTAAACTATTTTTCTTACCTTTATTACCTTTCATAAGTACTTCTTTTAGCATACATTAAAGGATGATTTGTTGTTATTTGGAAATATTAGAAATATTTAATATATGCTATTATGATTTTCTAGGAAAATAATCCAATTCAATGATTTTAATGAGATATTAACATCAGACTTTAGTTGCCTATTTAGCTTGATAATAGAATAGTTGTGATTTTGTTTGTAAATACATACATGGACTAAAGAAAAAATTTACTTATTTCATAATTATATAAAAAAGGCACTTCACTAAAAGGAATTATGGAATATATATGTCTGTGTATTGGGGAGGAACATGAAGATGAAAAATTTATTTTTGGTTATGCTGAGTTTGAAGTGTTGATAATACATTTGTTTGGAAATGTCCTGTAGACTAGAACAAATATTTGAAATGGAAAATTGAGGCTCAAAATAAATGAGATTTTTGAAAAGTAGATAGCTGCTCTAAATGATTCTAAATCTCTTTATCTCTGTGAATTATATATTAGGATACCAAAAGTACCTGAAGTTGAGTCTGATAACCTTTTGAGAGATAGGAAACTAGTTATTAAACCAGAAGTACCACAAGTTAAGATGAAGTAAATGAAGCTCTGACTCCACAAAAGTGAAAAACGTAGTTTACAAAACAGACTGTCCCCGAAAAGATGATCAAGTGCATTGCTAAAAAGGATAAATTTTACCTCTTAAAAATGTAATTAGAATCCTGAATCTTAAAAAAGAAAAAAATAAGTGATTATCAGGAAATAATAAAATAGTCATAACAATAACATTATTTTTGATAGAATCAAAGAGAAGTGAAACACTAGCATGTCTAGAATTGAGGCTATCTGATGAAGCAAACAGAAACAACATGCCTTTCTGACACAACAATTAGGCAAAATAGGCACTGACTGAAACACCTTGGGGAATTTTTTTTCTTTCTAGTCACTAAACAAGGATGGGCTAAATGGAAATAACATGCCTTTGTATGTTTGCACATGATGTTTGTTGGGTAATAATTCCAGATGCTCACTCAGCAAAGTCCTAATATATCAGGACCAAATGAAATATAAACTGTTTAAATCCATATACATATATACATGAAACCCCAAAAGCACAAAAACAGAACTGGAAATATATTCCTTAGTAGTAGTGCTTATGAAAAAAGTAGAAGATTTAAGTGATTTAAGTCTCACCAGAGTTCAACTGTGTGAAATGGATATTGCAATTTTATTATTAGTGTTTTAAAAACATGTACATAAAAGTTGTGTTTAATTCATTAAGATATTATACGTTAGCCAGATTACATCTAATTGTTTTTAAACATTTTATTTGATTTTTTGAATTGGTATTGCTTTAATTTAGTATAAGCATCACAAAGCATAGGGATGTTCACAGTGAGAAGATTTCTTGAATCATAGTTCTTCATCTTCTCTCTTTCCACCTCTCCCAAACTCTTCCTGAAGTTTCCTTATGGCGATAGAAGAAAATGTTATTATAGATTATTGTCTCCTCCCTTTTGTTTATACAAGAATATGTATATACACAGCATTTATATATTGTTTGCTTTTAATTAAAAATGTATTTTAGAAATATGCCTCTTAGTACATACAGTCTTCATTATTCTTACTGCGGCATAACATTTCATTGGTTGGGAGGACTGAATTTTATCCAGTACCTTATTGATGAACATTTTAGTTGTTTCTGTTACTTTGGAATTGAAAATGACACTTTAGTGTAAATACTGTAAATATTTTATTTCATAAGAGGTCACGTAATAATAACATAGGATATTATATGTGGAGTTGCTGGGTCACTGTATGGGGAGCATTTGTGATTGTAATAAATACTATGAAATTTGCCTTTTAGTAACTCATACCTTAAATATATTTTTGGTGCAATATACATATCTTTGTATATTTTTCTATGAAGTTGTTGGTCTTTTTCAGTTCTCTAGAAGCTTCTACCATGTTAGAAGAGTAATCTGTGTGTATGTGTAATATGAGTTGCCCATATTTTTTGTCCTTTGCTGTTTGTCTTTTTTGGTGGTATATTGGCTAATCCAAATTTTTCAATCAATTTTCAGTTAATGTGTTCTATTTTTTTCAAATTTTTTATTTCTGCTTCTAGGTTATATAATTGTTTCAAGGCAAAGTCTTCTTTAATTAAAAAATAATTTTCCGTCTTTTCCTCTGGCATTTTTTTTACTGTTTCTGTTTAGATTTTTTGTACATTTAGAATTACTCTTGTTATATGGTTTAAGTTATGTATCCAATGTTTCTTCCTAATTACTACCTATTTTGTCAGTAGTATTAAGTCAGTTGTCCCTCTATTCTGATTAATGTTACCACTGGCAAAAACATTTTATGCTCACTAGATAGTTCAAATGATTTCTTAGGTATTTCTGTCTGCTTTTCTATTTGGCCAGGGTCATTTGTATTTTTTTGTTTAAAAAAACAAAGCAGTTGCAATAGGTACTATTTTTGAATAGGAGGTAGTTGAAAGCTGGTTTACCTCACCCATCTCTCCTTTCTCCTTTCATGTTAACTTCAAGTGCCCCATGTTCCAGGTTTTAGTTCTAAAGTGGCTGAACCTCCCTTGACCTAGACATCCAAGTAAGCATCGGATGTCTCAGAATCTCAGCCATCCATGCCCATGTAATGAAAGTAAGACATAAATCATTGATGTTTGGAAGTTATTAACAAGTTAGAACACTAAGCTCTGTTTGTCATACACTAAAAAACTTGGATATTTAGACCTATTTCTGGGTATGTATTACCTTCTCTAGTCTGCGGGGAAAGAAACCCCAACTTAACTCTGAAGGCACCTTCCTCAACCTTTTTTTTTTTTTAAAGCTGAACAGAAAAATATTGGGCGGTTGAGCTCAATGTAGAAATATGCTAATACTGCTAAATTCTAAGGTATCCTCTTTTCCATAAAGGCTGTTTTTTCAATTAGGGAGTTAGACTTTGGATTTTTTATAAAGTTTACCAGTTTCCTTTTGTACACCAAGCAATTTTTTTCCAAATACTTTTATTTTTTCAGTGTCACAAGATTAATTGTTCATGCACCACACCCAGTGCTCCATGCAATATGTGCCCTCACACCAAAAGATCTTTGAAAAATTTTAAAAATTTGGTCAGACTGATCAGAGTAATGACCAAAAGACTATAAAAGTATATTCCTTATTATAAAAATGCTATATTTGAAGTTTAAGACCTTCACCACCCATATTTCTCTTGAGTTGCTCTAAATAGATCAATGATTAACATTAAGACTATAGTATTAGAGATGCCCGGATGGCTTAGTTGGTTGAGTGTTCAACTCTTGGTTTTGGCTGGGTTGTGATCTTGAGCCATGGGATCAAGCTCCCTTTGGGCTCCACATTCAGTGGGGAGTCTGCTTGGGATTCTCTCTCCCTCTTCCTCTGCTCCTCCCCCCTGCCTCATACTCTCTCTCTCTCTTAAATAAATAAATAAAACATAGTTTTTAAAAAGATCATAGTTTCACATCTGGTTATGAGCAAGTTAATTTAACCAATGTTGGGCAGTTTTTGCATTCAAGGCAGAAATATATACCTTGAATCATGCCAGAGGGTTTTAAAAAGCATTTATCTGACATAAACCTATGAACTACTAATTACTTCGTCTCCTAACAATAATAAAAAAAAAAAGAGCAACTTCGAAACAACTCAGACACCTTTAAATCTGTACCTTAAGAGTATTACTTTTACAAATTGAGAATTGAATGATAGGTCAGTCTCTGAAGAAAAGAAATAGAACCTCAAAAAATATTGTACAGTATTTCATAGAGTTCACAGAACTTATTAAATCCTTAAAAGAAGCTCTCTTTACCTGTAAAATGGGAATAGTCATAGATAATCCTTGTAAACATTTGAGAAGTTCATATATTAACAAATATGTTTTAAAAATATAATTACAGCTACCTTAAAAGCTAGAAATAAATCAATAATAAACCTAAATCCTTCCAAAGACTCTCTGGGCATCAATGCTAGTGATTATTATTACTACTGTTAACATTAAAAAACTTGGCAAACAGAGTGTATGAGCTGAAATACATTTTTAGGAAGAGCATCAATTTAGCATGAAAACTTTAAAGTTATTTTTAAGTTTTTAGATGTAATAAGTGTCAATATTTTAAAAAATATTCAGAAATTTTGAAAAGTGTAAAAATGTCAAATCCCTTTTTGTTATTCTAAGTTATGGTTGTATTCTATGGAGATTAAGGGATAAAATATCTGGAAGTTAACATGTAACATATAAGTTCACTCCATGACTTGTTAGGATTGTGGTTTTTCTTCATCTTCACTTCTCTTATCTGTTAACATTGATTCCTTCCAAAACCAAGAACCTGGCCATCTTTCTAAAGTCTCTAGCATAGACTGACATTTGTATTGGGAAGAATGGGAGTAGTAAGAATAGAGAAATAAAATTACAATTTTAAGGAAGGTAAGACAATGATTTAGAGGTGATAATAAACATTATTGCATCACTTGTTGAAAGTCTGGTAGTTGAGATTTACTGGTATAAAAATGAATTTCAAAATTAATCATACATTGTTTTTGTGTTTGTTTTAAATTATATTAGGTGTAAATGTTTTTTAATTGATGGGATAATTTTATAATTTTTTTTCCAAAATAGTGACTTATAATGTTGGTTAATAAGAGGAAAATAAATCATGTTCTACCTTGTTGATGTCATTATTTTTGTCTTCTTTCTCTAGCTATTGCTGTTCCTTCCAAAATTCGGCCCTTGGCCAATAATTTTAAGCTGATTTGGTTTACAGCATCTTCTGCAGTTATGTAATAACTGTATTCTTGCCAACCATTATAGGAGTCATCTTGTGCCTGTACTCTTAATATGTTCTGAAAATTAGCTGGCATGAATTTCTCTTCTCTCTTCTTGTTTGATATCTTTCCAGATTCATAAGTTTTGCCAATATTTTACTAATATAAGTCCACTACCGTTTTTTCTTTTGATTTTCATGAACTGGATGGTTTTTCTGTGAAATTTTTTATATATAACTATACTTCATTAATTGGAAGAAAATTCAGAGTGTGAAAGATTAATTCATAAATTTGAATTTTGCTTCCTATGAAACCTTGTAAATGATTATATTTAATAATTCTGACTTGATTTCATAGGTGTTTTGCATACAATACTTCATCCATATACATAGCATATGATATTTATATAATTAATATAAATGTATGGCATTATATATGCATTATATATAATATGTATTGATTAGCCCCACTCCATTGTTACCTTCTATAATTTTTTCTTAAACATTGTCTAATTTTAAGATAATTCTTATGCTTCCTGTTTCAGAATTTTTTCCAGAGCATAACTGTAAATGTTTAATACGTTAAATTCCATCTTCTCCAATTTACATGTAATATTTGTGAATTATTTATAAATTCACTTTAACAGTCTACTGATTACTCATATCGATTTTCTCCATGATCAAAAGAATGTCATATATATTCTCATTCTATGAGCACATACAGATACAAGATTTTTATATTAAATTGATGTATAAAGTACTATATGCTCTTTTCTGTTACTATTTTTCTCATTCACCTATAACTCACGAAATATCTTTTTTGTTAACATTTTATTTATTCATTTGAGAAAGAGAGAGTGTCAGAGAGAGCAAAGGTGGGGGAGAGGCAGAGGGAGAGGGAGAAGCAGACTCCCTGCTATGCTGGGAGTCCAACTGGAGGGTCAGGGGGAGGGGAGATTCATCCCAAGACTTGGAGATCATGATCTGAGCTGAAGGCAGATACTTAACCATCGGAGCCACCCAGGCACCCCAAGGAAATCTCTTTATATCAACAATTTTGCGATACACTCTTGTTTTAAATTGAGCCCAAGATAGTCTCTTACTAGTTTACAATGAAAATATGTCAGAGGAACTATTTTTTATGCAACTGTGGAAAAAGACAAGTCATAATTATAACTTTATTAACTCATCATTAGAAATCACTTGAAAATGAAACCCAAAAAAA
>JAQQSY010007489.1:0-10432 GCA_028646535.1 Procyon lotor | reverse complement strand
AAGAACGTTTCAGAATAGATTCATGAACCTTGCTAGTTTTGTCAAATATATATATTCTTTCAGTATTGCTATAAATTCTGTCTCCTGTTATAGTTTCTAACCCTTTTCTCAAAATTTATAGAATATGTATTCAATGCATTATTCTAACTTACTAACCTTGTTATTTGCGGTTATCTCTTGACATCTTTGGGTTTCTTTCTCATGCAATCAGAAATCTGCAGTAATTGGGGCGCCTGGGTGCTCAGTGGGTTAAAGCCTCTGCCTTCGGCTCAGGTCATGATCTCAGGATCCTGGGATCGAGCCTCGCATCGGGCTCTCTGCTCAGCAGGGAGCCTGCTTCCCCCTCTCTCTCTGCCTGCCTCTCTGACTACTTGTGATCTCTCTCTCTGTCAAATAAATAAACAAAATCTTAAAAGAAAACATCTGCAATAATCATAAAAATCTCTTCCTTCCTTCAAATATGGAAGCCCTTTGTGTTCTTATCTATTATGTTAACTAGTACCTTTAATGTTACATGCATTTACATTATATGTCCTTACATAGATGTCCATTTTTATATATGTCCTTATATATACTGTATTAACATATATACTAGCATGACATATATTTCAACATCATACATAACCATTGTATATAGACACTATTTCTGTTTTATGGTTTTTTTCATTAATGAAAGACAAGCATTAACTTTAATTCAGTGCCTCTCATTTCTTATGGAAATGACCTATGTAGACTGTGATTATATTACCACATTTAATAAATTCACTAATAATGGAAATCCACATTAATCCTCGAAATCCATCTCAGGTTACCACAGTGAATTTCTCCTGAAACATCAGCTGGATTCTATTTGGTAGTTGTTGGAAATATTTCCATCTGTGTGTTGTTGCTTGTGCTGTGTTTCTTGAAGTTCATGTCACTGCTTTGCTTGCTTCACAATGAAAATTTGGAGCTATTTCTCCTCTGTGTTCTCAGCCAGGGTAAATATTAGCAAGTAAATCTTATTTTCAAAAAAAAAACAAAACACAAAAACTGCAAAGCCATCTGGAAATGCTGACTTTGACAGGGAGAGTGAGTGAGGTAGGGGATGAGGTCTGGTCTCTCAGGGATTATATAATTAGTCAGTTTCCAGTTCCTATTCCTTCTGGGGAAAAACAAATATGTACATCCAGAAAACCACCCATCGGAGTCCTCAAACTTGAGCATTTGCACAGAATGGATCAAACGTGTTGATTTCGGTTCCGTAATCCTCACTGCTGCAATTTCTGTCGTCGCTTCTCACTTTATAGATCTGGGCTCTCGCTCACCTTTTAACGATTATCATATGAAACACTTTACCAGCCACATTTTATTTTTACCAAGGAACCGAAACTAGGCATTTCCATTAAGTTTTATCCCCATTTAGGTCCTTCTTTTAAAATTTAAGTCTTTATTCATCTGTAATTACTACAGTGCCAATGTGTTATTGTATTTTGGATTTTGCTTGGACAATCCAACTCAGAATGCTTCCTGACGGCATTTCTACCATTCAACACGAATAACGACTTAGTGTAGTTTCTGGCATAAAACGGGTAAATACATTTCTCAGTCTGACTCGGCATGGATCGAAGCTCTTGGCGATGGCTCTCTGAAAGGTCACATTTCAAGCCCTCGGGTGTGTGCCTGGCTGGCTCAGTCCGTGGAATGTGCAACTCTTGATCTCAGGGTTGTGAGTTCACGTCCTACACTGGACGTAGAGATTACTTAAAAATAAAATCTTTTAAGATAAATATAAGATAAAATAAACTTTCAAGCCTACTTAACCATATGCCACATGGCAAAGTATTGCCAAAATGAGCATGAGGAAAAAGCATAGATTTCTGCCATCAAACATTAGTAGAGTTTAGTACATATGGTTGGCTCAGTCAGTAAACCATGTAACTCTTGGTCTTCGGGTCATGAGTTTAAGTCCCACACTGGGGATTGAGGTTGCTTAAAAAAAAAAAAAAAAAAAAGAAGAAAAGCAATTTTATATCCTTTAGGAATTTAAGTACAGCATTGTTTTCCAAAAGAGTGAGGGAGGCAGGGATATGCTCTTGAAAACGCTATTTAGAATTTAAAGGAGTCTTGCTAGTAGAATCCTATGCAATAAGAAGTTCTAATCTATCACTTCCATTGACTATTGCCCGAAATTCACAACATTCATTATCAAAATTTCCATTTTCTTCTTATTCTTCTAGGTTTCCATTACTCTGCATTTAACTCAGGGATTTTCCATCAGAGCACAATTTTAAGAATCCCAGGGTGTTTCAAATGTGGCTCTTTCATTGAATCTGAAGTACGAATAGTTCACTCCGTGAACCCAAGTCATTGACTTGAGCCAGTCTTTTTGGCGCTACTGTTAAGAATGTTACCCCAGCTCTCTTTCCTGACAAGCCCAATGTTAAATCTTGCAAGTAGACAGATTTCTAGTATGATAGTGACCTTCAGCTCTTTCACAACGTCTGTATAAAATACTTTGTACTGAAGAAGCGTGATTACCTATATTAGCACTAATGGAAAATGTCTCGAAGCCAAATCGTTTTCAATAAATGTGCATTAGGACACTTTGACTAGAACTATCACTGGGGATTAAGGTGGTGCCCTGAGGAAATTATGTGCTTTTCGGAATTTTAGCACAATTTTACTTTGTTATTTAAAAAAACTTGTGAAATAACCTGTTCAGAAGCAAAATCCCTGTTTCTCACTCTGAGTAACAGCAAGACTTCTTAAGTGTAGTTTATCCACATATTAATTACTCTGAGAGATAATATTAAGGCTCGAGTCACCAAAAAGAAAAAAAAAATAGGACAGATGTCACGTTTTAATTTCTAAAATTTTTCCAGCATTATTGAGATAAAATTGACAGAGTGTGACACACAATTTGATGTAATTGACATATGTGTGCTTTTAAAGTGTATAATATAATGAGGTACTATATGTATATATTGTTGCCACAAGAGGGTTAGTTAACACATCTGTCATGTGGCACTTAACCATTTTTGTGTGTGGTGAGAACTCTTAGGATCTAGTGTCTTAGCAATTTGCAGGTGTCCAATTCATTGCTGATAAACTCTAGTCATCGTGCTCTATGTTAGATGTCCAGAACTTACCATCTTATGACCGAGAGTTGGTACTTTTTGACCACTTTCGTCCATTACACCAATCTATGCTCTGTTTCTGTGCTTGGGTTTCTTTGTTTTAAGACTTCATTTCTAAGTCTTATCAGACAATGTTTGTCTTTCTTTATCTGACTTATTTCACTGGGCATAATGCCCTCAAGATTCATCCACATTGCCTCACGTGTCATATTTCCTTTTTATGCCTGAACTACACACACACACACAGCCATTTCCTTATCCATCCCTCCTTCAGTGGCCACTTAGGTGGTTTCCATGTCTTCGTTACTGTAATTAATGCTTCAGTGAACACAGGGTTGCAGATACATCTTCAACACAATGATTTCATTTACTTTGGACATATATACCCAGAAGTGGGATTCCAGGATCGCAGGGTAGTTCTAGTTTTAGCTATTTGAGGACCCTCCATACTCTTTTCCACAGTGGCTGCACCAGTTTGCATTCCCACCAACAGGGCACGAGGGCTCCCCTTTTTCCGCATCCTCGCCAACACCTGTTATCTCTTGTGTCTTTGATAATAATCATTCTAACAGTTGTCAGACGATAGCATATGGTTCTTTTAATTTGCTTTTCCCTGATGATTAGTGATGTGGAGCACGTTTCCAGGACCTGCTGGCCATTTTCATGTGTTCTTTGCAAAAGTGTCTATTCAGGTCTTTTGCCTATTTTTAATTGGTTTATTTGGTTGTTTTTGTTTTGTTTTGCTTTGTTTTTGAGTTGCATGAGTTCCTTATGAATCTTAGATAGTAATCCTTTATCAGATGTATGACTTGCCAATATTTTCTTTCATCCCTCAGGATGCTTTTTCATTTTGTAGATCTTTTTCATGTGATGTGGACCCACTTGTTTATTTTTACTTTTGTGGCTTCCCATTTGGTGACATATCCAAAAAATCATTGCCAAGACCTATGTCAAACAGTTTTTCTCCTGTTCTTTAAGAGTTGCATGGTTTCAGGTTTTCATCCTTCGGCATGTGAATACCCAGTTTCCCCAACAGCAGGTATGAAAGAGACTATCTTTTCCCCATTGAGTATTCTTGGTTCCCTTGCCGCATATTAGTTGACCATACAGTTTTAAGTTGTGATAATTCTAGATCGACTATAAATACTGACATATGTGGGATTCTGTAATAATTTAACCCAGTAAAGAAGTGGAAAGGCTATAAAATCAATACAAGTTATCCAAAGCAAGAATCAATTCATCTTGGCTTATATTAATTGTTTCTTTTAGAATTTTCAGTATTAGCCAAAGAAAGAAAAATGACCACAGTTTATTTCTGTGCAGACTCAAAGTCCTCTGAAGTAAATCTCTCTATTCTGAATGTTTTTAAGGCAAATTCACGCTAGCAATTACACCTAGCATAATTGTCTCCTAGCATCTGTTTGGGTGATGTTTGAAATGTGATCATCACACAGGAGAAAAAGAAGGATGGAGTGCGTTTGCTGGAATTCTCCACTGTTTTGTAGAGACACAGGTTTTGTAGGGCTGGTGGCTTTGAACCCTCCCAGGGGAGCAAGGATTGTCTAGACACTTCACAGTGGTGATGGGCCTAATATAAGACTCTCTGTCTGAAATTGACATATTATAGTTTCATCTCCTTTTCCTTCCTTCTGATGGAAGTGCTAATAAGTAGAAAAATGGCCAAGAGACTGTCAAAGCAAAAAAAAGAGAATACTGGAAAAAGAATAGCTCATTGGGACGTGACTGCATTTTTAAGCAGTTAGGGAATGAAACCCTGTCTTACCATTGTTCTTTTCAGCTTTGTTTTCAAGAAAATGATTCCTATATTATCCTCAAAACAAATGCTGAATCACCTTGCATAGGTCTTGCTGGTTCAATCACACACACACCCACACACACACACACACACACACACAGTGGGGGTGAGGGGAGAAAGAATAAGTAGGCCCCTACATTTAATCTCATTATTCAGAGTTCTAGGCAAGCCAACTTGTGTCTTATGGTCAAGATTTTCCATTCAATGCCAATAAATAGGTAACTCACAGAAGTCATCCAAAGAGCAAGTGCTCCTGGCTCAACAGAAGTTCACAATAGCATGTAGAGAAGAAAGAAAAGGAGAAAAGAAATACTTTTCCTTCTAAAGTCAACAACACTTGTGGTTTTTGTCTTATCCAACCTGATAGGGACACCAGGGGGAACCCGGCACCATGTTCTCCTCACTGTCCTTCCTTCGGGGTTCCTCTGTGACCATGTTGCCCTGTGGTAAGGTCCCATGTTGCATCCCAAACCAATCTGCCCCACTCTTTCTCCATCCCGCAGGGGTTCATGACTTCATGATCACTTCCTTCTTTGTGAACATTGTATTCTGGAGTCTCTTCCCAACACCTCTGAAAAATGCACTCATGGAGAGTGCAACAAGGATTTTCTCTGACCAAGTCTTATCATTTTCTCCTCTTTGTCTTCTCGTGGACTTGGTTAGCAGCTGTCTTCTTCCCAGAGATGTCATGGCTAGGATTGGATTGGACCGCATGTGTGAATCCTGCTTTTCCTCTACTGGTCTTGTTTCTTCTTCCACACTACCTCCACCCCTTTGTGCCCCTTCCCACTCAGTCTCCCTTACTGGAAACCTAAATATTAAGGCTACACACTACCACCTCTATGAACAATCTGCACACTTCCAATTTTATTCCTACCTCCTCTATAATATTTTGAATTATTTCCAGGACATATTTTCCTGACTAACCCTACTCTTATCTAAAACTTTCAGGACCCCCTCTTCTGAAAGAATATCCATTGAGTGCGATCAATCAGTGCAAGGAGTCGTTCCTAAGCACTGTAAGGAAAAGGAAGAAAAATTGGATGTTTTCAGTATTTTTTTTTTAAGCACACAAATTTCTCCTCCCCAGTATAATTTCTTCTGTGCTGCCCTCCTGACACACCCTGAGATGAGAACAGGGCAATACAGGTGTGTGCGTGGCTTGACAAACTTTCTCAGTTGATTTTGACACTCGTCCTTTATTCTACAGGAGACATTCACCTCCTAGAAAAGGCTCTTGGGAGTTTGGGCCAATGGGTTGAAGTCTTGGGTCAGAATCATCACAACTTGATGACAATCTCCCAAACAATCCTATGGTTAGAACTTTCCCACTTGTGGTTTTGGTATTTGTTCACATCATTTCCTAATCCTTTCCAGTGGTTGTGATTTTCAGAACACACATCATTTCCTAATCCTTTCCAGTGATTGTGATTTTCTCATACTCTGGTTATTTTCAAGCCACACATTTATAGGCTCAGAAGACCCAAGAGATGTCAGTGATGTAGGACAGAGGGAAAAGCCATGAACTTGGAAAAATGTCTCTCCGACGAACATTTCGTGCTCTACATTCCATCCTTGCACACCAGGACTTTGTTCTCCACACACAGAAGCTCCACGGCATCAGTGACTTACACATTCTTACCAGTGGGAACGTTCACCCAATGTCAGGCAGCAGGTGATAGATGAGGAGTTAAAATTCAGGGGCTACCCCTGAGCGTTTGCTTTGTTAGTGGGACCAATGATTATTAGGGACAATAAGTGCTTCAGAACACCTGGGTTCTAGTCCTCCACACTGCTTTCCAGCTGGTAGATCTCGTGCAAGTCACATAATGATTTGGGGCTACATTTCCTTCTCTATAAAATGAGCTAATAATGCTTATCCTCCTCTCAATTTTTTTTGCACTGCAAGAATAAAAAGAGAAAATGCATGAAAAGCACTATGTAAATTCCACAGCATTATAAAGATGAAAGGTGGTATTACAGCAGATAGTTTAACGCTTCACTTAAAAGCTCAAATAAAGCAGTCCTTCCTAGAAAGGCCAGTTTGCTTCTGCCTGGCATAATTTCTGCCCCTGAAAAATATCAGGTTTTTTTCTTTTTCTTTTTTTCTCCTTAGTGAGAAATGAACAAGTTGCCCCTAGTACTCTTGGCCTCTGGCTTGAATGGAAATGTGCACGATGGACTTGTGTGTGGAATACATTCCGTAAAATGACCTGAAATTCAATAGGGTTTTGACAATTATCCAAGTATCACGACCCTAAGACTGACACTGCATTCTTGTAGAACTCTACCGCGCCCTGGGACCGGTGGGCCCACCTGTATGTGAAGGTTCAAACTACAGGAGAATAAATTGTAACTTGATCTTCTCTCGAGGACCAGTCAACCTGAAATCAGCTGGTCAGCTCCAAGTGCACACAACTGATGTTCTAATACAGTATATAGTATTGTACTATATTTGAGACTCCATGGAATTGCAGTTCATAATACTTTTTTACTGGGTAAAATTAAACCTCCAAAGCCATAAAACTACTCACAACTTATTTATGGAGAGCTGACCTTTTCATTTCATTTCATTTCTTAAAGTTTCTTTTGCATGAGCACCACTTTCTAAATTTCCTTTGCAGGGACAAAATATCACCTTTGGAATTAGCATGTGGTTATTCTTTGAGGCTTCCTTTTTTATTTCATACTCCACAAGCTGTAATTATGGAAGACGTGTTTAATTTTCAAAAATGTAAGCTATCAGAAACAATTATTTTTCGGTGCTTTTGGATTCGAATGTTTGGATGACCGGTTTCCTTTTCAATAATGCCGTACAGTGATGTATATACACCACACTTATTTGCCCGTTGGTTGACATTGCTGTTAAAATAGGCCAACTACCGTAGAACTTCTGCTTCTTTCTATAAAGAATCATATATTCTTTCAAAATATTAAATTTTTCACAAAATAACATATTTTTCACAAAATAAATCTCAGAACATAAATTTCAGTGTGGCATTTTTCCCCATAGTGATTGTTTGAAAATAAACAAGAGTTTTCTAAAAAAAAAAAAAAAATTGGAATTCTTTGGAAGTTTCTACACAGACTAGTATAGCCCATTGATATTGTGGATTTCCAAATTCTGCATAAGTTGGCTTAACAAATAAATAAAATCTAATTTCAGAGGCTAGAGCTTTTTTCCCTATCAGGCTACTGATTTCAGTAAAACCACTTATCATTTTCCTTCTCTAAAATTATTCCCAATTCATCCCTTCCCCAACTTCATGGCTAGGCTCCTCCCTCTCATCTCTTGTTGGAAGAAATCCAGAACATAGAATGGCATGGCTAGAATAAATATCAAATAATTAGTACAAACCGTAGTGGGCAAGAGAAGAGAATCCTCCTGCTTCCATTATCGGGCTCATTTAATATCAGTGCCCCCTCCTTTTTTTAAGATTTTATTTTTAAGTAATCTCTACACCCGATGTGAGGCTCGAACTCACAACCCCGAGATCAAGAGTCACATCCTATACCCACTGAGCCAGCCAGACGCCCCTTCCTCTACTTCATATCAAATTCATCCTCACGGAGAAGTGATCTTATCAGTTTTCCAACAGTTTTCCTTCTCTCTGTGTTGCGTTTTGTATCTTATCTGAGGACTTGGACCCACCATGTGTTGTATTGGAAATGTGCACACTGAGAAGTTATCATTGCGAAGCAGATAAGGACTTGGTTCAGCGGGTGTTTCTCTGTCATCAGAAGCCATTCGCCCTCCAGTGGCTTATCAGCTCTGTTGGTGACAGAGTGGTTGCCGAAACATGAAAAACGTTCAATGCAGAGGGTTAGCGGACTATCCTCTGAGACAGGATTGAAAGAGTGGGCGGGATGCTGGGGGCACCCTTGACCGCCAACCATTGTGGCAAGTGTCAAACTGTCATGGCTCGAGTCGCATTACTGAAAAAAAAAAATCCTTCAGATGTGTAGAGAGAACGATCTCGCTTCTCTGACTTGATGCTTTGAGGAGCAGAGAGAACTTTCCCAAACTTGTGAGCTTTTTTTTTTCAAGATTTTTTATATTAGCACTCCTTCTTCTTTTTCTGAGCAAGATTCATTGGTTTTATGTCTTTTCATGTTTTTGCAGATCTTCAAAGAAAATACATGTCTGAAACCTCTTGCTTTCTTTATTCTTTTTTTTTTTTAATGCCCTATAATTAACAAATCTGTTTACTGGTCTACCTATGGACGCCCCAATCCCTTGTGTATCTTAGACGATGCTAAATTGAACATCTCTACCTTCTCCAACATAGTCATTTGAACTTTCTGACAAGCTTTTCCTGACGTGTGAGTGAGGACCTGTTAAGGGCCAGGAGTGTGCAATGCGCTGTTTACAGCTGGTGAGGAAGCCATGCCTGGAACAGGAGGTGACCTCGTCTCAGGTAGGGAACCGGCCCCCAGGCCACAGCCACATTAACAACTGGGAAGTGGACATAGAAAAAAGTGCAATAAAGGGAAGCCAGTGCCATTTTATGTATTTGCATGGGATAACTAAAAATATCATCACGTGGGCACATCTGACCATCAGGTAGAAAGGCTGGTATTTCTGTTTTGTTCAGTGTTGTTTATAGTTGATTTCAGCGTTTCCATGTGACATGGGAATGGTATTCTACCTTCGTCCTGTATGCAAAAACCTCATGCCTTAACATCTGTCTCCCTTATTATCTCTAAAACCATTTTTTAAATGATTGTCTGTATTGTGACTTGAACCCTAAAGTGTCCTCAACCCCAGTGCCTAAGACTTTGATCTTATTTGGATATTGAGTCTTTGCAGGTTTGGTTCTTTTTGTCTCTTTTTTCTTTGTTTTGTTTGCTTGTCTCTTAAATTCCTCATGAATGGAATCATGTAGTATTCATCTTTCTCTGACTGATTTCACTTAGCCTAATTCCCTCTAGTTCCATCTACATCATTGCAAATGGCGAGATTTCACTCTTTTTGATGGCTGAGTAATATTCCATTGCATGTAGACCATATTTTCTTTATCCATTCTTCCATGGATGGACACTAGGACCCGTCCTTTCTTTCTTGCTGCGTTGTTGTGGGGCTACCACGGAGGGTTAGTCTCTGAGAAAACACATCCCAGTTGATAAAACGTTGGGTATCCTGATCTCTTACAATGGGTGCATGCATTTATATTTGCCATGTGGAATTCATGAATAATTGAAATACTTTTTCTGATTTTATTTTTTCTGTCCGCAAACCAACATAAAAGCTTAATTTTGTATATTCAGGCATATTTAAGATCTTTGCCCTGCTCTCCAATGCCCCTTGTTTGGTAGACTTGAAGAGCATTTTCTTGCTGGTAATGTGCTGTGTTGCTTTCCTTTTCCCTATTCTGTGTGCTCTAAAGTTCAGAGCAGATTTCTGTGAGCCAATCACAGTGTTGTGCAAATTATGACCACGATTTTCCTCCCGCTCAGAAAGCCTATGAGCCTGCCATGCATTCATTTTTTTTTTTTT
>JAQQSY010007488.1:0-10432 GCA_028646535.1 Procyon lotor | reverse complement strand
TGAAAAGGTATTAAGAAAATTGATAATCGACATCTAACTATAATGAATTGGGGAACTTTATATGTATCACATATAAATGTTTAAGTTAAGTGAAAAGTGTGAATATCTACTTTTGTTATCATGTAATTTTCAATTATTTATTGATATCATATTCATCTTTATGTGTCTTGTTATTTTTTGAATGTCAGTTATGTTCATTTAATTAAAATCTTGTAAGGTGACTTTTACAATCTCAATTCTTATCATCCTGGTTATGGCCTTGAGCATCCCAAAGAAAGGTTATTAGAAACTTTTAGGTGCCCTTACTGCGTTCTCATAACTAACATCCTGTATGCATCTATATAAATGAGGGTATGTGGAAAAATAGATTAGGGAAAGGTAAATCCAAGGAGCTAGTCCAAGAAGCTAGTCCATATTATTCAGTGGAAATATGAGTGAGCAGTATTTCTTAGTTTTTTTTTCTTGGAAAAGAAGAAAAATGGTTGCAAAATTGGTGATAAAGAGTTATACTTCTTGATTTTGTTATTTGCTGGATTTTGATTTTGGACAAGTAATTTTACCTTTCAGAGTCTTAGATTTTTCATCATTCATTCATTCACCAATTAATGTGGAATACCATGATGATCCAAAAAATCCCTCTTGGCACTTACAGTCTACGTTGTTTAATTGTCATCAACTACAGAGCTTGTTAACACAGATTCTACACTCTACCTCCAGATTTCTGAATTAGTACCTCTGGGGTGGAGGGCTCAGAATATGTGATTCTAGCAAGTTCCCAGGTGAAGTTGCTATTGAGGGCCACCTACATGCAGGCATGAATCAAAATTGTCAAATTCCAATTGTGTTAAGTGCTGAAGAGGAGAGGGTCTTGGTGCTACAAAAGAGTATATGAATGTGGGGGCTCCTGGGTGGCTCAGTGGGTTAAAGCCTCTGCCTTCGGCTCAGGTCATGATCTCGGGGTCCTGGGATCGAGCCCCGCATCGGGCTCTCTGCTCATTGGGGAGCCTGCTTCCCTCTCTCTCTCTCTGCCTGCCTCTCTGCCTATTTGTGATTTCTCTCTCTGTCAAATAAATAAAATAAAATCTTTAAAAAAAAAAAAAAGAGTATATGAATGTGGAGAAGTCAGGCAAGGCCTCCCTGAAGACGTGACTTTTGAGCTGAAGGAATTGTTGGGAATAAGTGGGTAAAGGAGGAAGGAGACTGGGGAGGGGTGGCTTTTCAGACAGAGGCTTTGAGGAGGGAGCATGGAGCATGCTGGGAACGGGCTGGCTGTGGTACTGACAATTAGGGAGATGGGGGGAAGTTACAAGGTGGAGCTGCAGGGTAGGTAGGGGCCAGTGCAGAGTCATATTAAGGATTTTGTCTTTTACTTAAAGGGCAGTTGGAAAGCGTTAATGTTTCCAGGGAGAAGGGGAGAAGGAAGGAGTGTAGACTGGAAAGTGGTGATATGATCTATTTAGTGTTTTAAGACAAATCACTTTATCATTTGGCTGCTGTGTTGAGAACGTGAATGTGAGGAGACAAGGAAGGAGATGATGCTGATAGTCCAGGTGAAAATTGATGGCATCTTTTAAAATGGGGTTAATAATACACAAGTTTGTTGGAGTGGAGAAATAAAACATGTGAAATGCTCCATGCTGGTACACAATAAGGGCTCAGACAGTGGTAGCTATTATTATAATTAATAAAAACAAATATTTTTGAGACCCAAAAGTTATCAGGACCATAAGAAGTGCCATAAAAATATCATCCATATTTGAATTTTTAGGCTTCTCCTACTCTACCCCAGCTAGAGTAGCCTTTGAAAATGTGGCAGTGTGTAAAAAAGAAAGAAAAAACAAACCCAGATTACTAAATCCTTATGTTGAGACAGAGAGCCTGAAAGCAAAAGAGAATTCGTCATTGAGAGGGAAACTGAATTTATAGGTAGTTGTATGGCTAGTTGGCACTGATGACAATTATTTGTAGTTCTCTTGTGTATAGAAAAAAATAGTGGTTTCTCTGCTCTGGAATCTAGGATGTACATTGTAAGGAGAAAATAGGTGTTCAAAAAAGAAAGACCAGGAAGAATAAACTGTATTTCTATGGAGCTACTGAATTAAAAGAGTAAGAAGGAAAAGAAAGGTAAAAATGGGAGGCAATCAGAGGCTTCAGAAGAGAGTTGCCTTTGAGTAGTATCATTTGGGATTCTTTCTAACAGGAAGACATGCAAAATGGCAAGAATTTGTCCTTGGATGCAGAGTGGCAATTTCCAGTTTATAATTACTAATAACCTCCATGTACACAGCATTCAGCATGTGCAAAATATATTGGCAAATGCATTAGTAAATTTAACTATCCCAAAGCTCTGGGAGCATTGACTTGGTAAAATAACGGAATCCCCATTAAAGCAAAGGTAATTAACTGACTCAGCACTCCTTCTGGGTAAAGTGACTCGATGTCAGAGATAACTGCGAAGGACACAGAGGGCAAATCGGGAATTATCTGGCTACAATAGAAGGAAGACACACAGACAAAGCCATGCATATACTGTTGACTTCGAATTTAACTTTACATTGCCTTTGAGCAGGGGAAAACCATTGGTGTTTCTAAGAGAGTCTTTTAAGGTGGTGTAGGTGGATTATGTGTATATTGTGTGTGTGTGTGGGTGTGTATAGGGGCAAAGCCCCAAGCTTTGCTTTTATAAAGCTGAGCCTCAAATGAGAGGAAAGAGCACCTCTGCCTGTCTTTCCAAGTCCTTCTACCTTAACCTCCCCCAGTCATAGCTTTCATGAAACTCTGTAGGAGGAACTGAGGAATGTATATGGTGAGTTGTTAGAAAGGGAAGTAGAGGTGATATTATACAACATCAAATGAGAGGAATGAAGTGTGAAGTATCTGCAGTCAGAGACTGTCTATTTTATGCTGATGAAACTAGTCAGCCCTGGATGTTGAGATCAATGTTTTTAGTGAAAAATCTGCCTAGAGTCTTAAAAAAAATGTAGGCCTTAGTGCATTGCATTTTTAAAGTCTTGATTTATGAGGTGTATATTGATGTGACCTTTGGGCCACTGATGTTAAATATGGAGATCGGAATACTCTTCAGTTCATCTTAATTGTGAAGAAATTGCCTGTCAAGGAAGGAAATACTTCCTGAGATAATCAGGTCTGCCGTTTTATAGGGATCCAAGTACAGTAACTTTTAACATGTAATTAAACTTTATTGGTCCTGATTAATTTGTGGGAAGTTGTAGAATCAGAGTTTAGAATATTTTAAAGGAAACTGTTATTATATATTGAAAAAAAACTTAATGACTGTCAGCCATGTGCAAGTGCTGGGCTAGGTCTTAGGGTGTATGCCAAAGACATAATAAGGTCGCTCTCAGCCTTGGCTTCAAAGTAGCCACCTGGAGCACTTTAGGAAAATCTTTGAGACCCAGGCTACAACTCAGATCAATGAAAGCTTCACTCAGATCAATGGAGGCAGCACTCAGATAAATGAATGATCCACTCAGATCGATGAAGGACACACTTAGATCAATGAAGGTAGCACTCAAGTCAATGGAGGGGGCACCTAGATCAATGAAGGACACATTCAGATCAATGAAGGACACACTCACTCACATCAGTGAAGGACACATTCAGATCAATGAAGGACACACTCAGATCAATGAGGGTGACACTCAAATCATTTAAATCATAGTCTCTGGAGAGGGTTCTATGCATCACTGGTTTGTAAGTCTTCCCAGGTGATTCCAGTGTGCAGCCACCTACCTATGAGAACTAGATCAAAGCTCTGGAGAGCTCCAGGAATGACCCCGTATGAATGAACTAATGCCTCTGCAGATTGGGCTGGGGTTGGTAAGTTTTATAGTCTCCCTAAATGATTCTGATGTACATGGAGGTACTGGTGGTAGAGACCTTGCCCTCCTGAGGATTACAGTCAAATGAGGGCGAAAGGTGATTTAATGTGCGAAACTGTTGAGGAAAGTCTATGTTTGAATGCCAAAAAATGAATAAAGGCAAGTAGTGATAAGAAAATATAAGTAGTAAATATTTAATGAATAAATACAAATGATTTGTATTTAGCATGCTGATTCAGATGGAGGTGTTTGCAAATGTAGGAATTCTTAGAAATTCTTTTTTCTAGCATGCATTTTCACCACTTATTCTATCTTATAGATTAAAACTTGATCCTCTTACCTGCTAGAATTACCTTACATTCTTGAATGGAAGAAATGGCATTGAGAACTGCCCAATTAATCTGGTCTCTAAACACGCTTAGTTTTTGTTTGTAGAGGCAGTAGGGTAGAGCTGGGTGTGCTGGCAGGGCTGTGATGATAGGACTTTTTTTTTATCATACCTTGGAGGTGGGATCAAGGGCCTGTGTGGGAAGGGTCATTGGCCTGGATATCTAGGATCATGTTTCCCAAATGTGCACTACTTAGAAAATTTGCTATTGTGGGGCACCTGGATGGTTCCCCATGCTGGTTCAGGCTCAATCGGTTAAGCATCCGACTCTTGATTTTTGGCTCAGGTCATAATCTCAGGATTATGAGATCAAGCCCTGCATCAGGCTCCACCCTAGTCATGGAGCCTGTTTGAGATTCTCTCTCCCTCACCCTCTGCCCCTCCCCTCCCTGCTCATGCTCACTCTCCCTCTCTCTCTCTCTCTAGAAAAAGAAGAAAAGAGAAAGAGGGGCACCTGGGTGGCTCAGTCGTTAAGCGTCTGCTTTCGGCCCAGGTCAGATCTCAGGGGCCTGGGATCGAGCCCCGCATCGGACTCTCTGCTCTGCAGGCAGCCTGCTTCTCCCGCTACCATTCCCTCTGCTTGTGTTCCCTCTCTCGCTGTGTTTCTCTCTGTCAAATAAATAAAATCTTAAAAAAAAAAAAAAAGAAAAGAGAAAATTCCATATTATAGGACATGTGTCTTAATGCTGAAATCAAGCAGTAGCATGGGGTATAGGGGTATTTACTTGATAGAACTTTAAGAAAACTGAGAGATGGCATGAGAGAGTTTTTTGGCTTTCCATAGTACTCTATTAGAGTACCAATAGCCTTGGAATCTTACATAATAATAGTATCTTAACTCATAGGGTTCCTCTACCCACTTGGATGAAGTGGCATATGTAAATGCACCTAGGTCAATACTTGGCATAGAGTGAGCACTCAGTAAATGTTAGCAGTTCCAGAACTTCCCCACTACTGCTGTTATTCCCAACTTTTGTTTCCTGGATGGTGAGGCCTTTTAGGGCAGGCAAGTTCTCGTTCTTGTCTTTATATTCTCAGTGCCCTAGTACAAAGCTTGGCATGGAATCAGCACTCATTAAATGTGTGCTGAGTGAAGTTGTGGCCAGTTTAAATCTGATTTGGACCCACAGCTCTTATACAGTTTTTAAAAGTGTGTTATATCAGTATTTCAGTGGTCTGCTTCATGAGCGCAGAGATCCGTCTTCCAAATATTCTGCCATGTCAACACTGCAGAGAATGACTATTTTAAAAGAAACGGCTCAATGTGCACTTGGTGATCTGTAGTCTTCCTTTTTGCCTTTCTAATGGTGGGCAGGCCACACCATGCCTCCCCATCTTCCTCCCTCCCTGCTCAGTGTTCCTGAAAGCGCGGGTCGGTTCCTGGCTCCTGATGTTCTAAAGAAGACTAATCTCAGGGCCCAAAGGGTAGTGGATATGAGAGCAGGGATGAGGAGCAGATGAGCCCGCCAGACACCTGAGCCCCCTTTCCAAGGAGCATCCCGTTCGCCCTACCTTGCATCCTCTGAGGGAAAATTAGTGTGCATTCATGAATGGGACCCTTGCTGCTACTTTCACGTTGTCAAAGAGGAGGGAAATCTATAATGGGAGTGAGAAATAATGAAAGTGCGTGTATTTTTTTCTCCCAAAGAAACCCAAAGCATTTCCACAGCTATATTATCTGATGCTGCTGATTTTATGCTTCAAAGAATTGAGAATGAATACCTGGCAGTCAGTACTAAATCTGTGTGTGGTGACTGACAGATTAAGCACTGGGGACGTTAAAGGAGATTAGACCATGGATCCCCAAACAGCAAATGTCAGGATTCTTTTCCATCTTGGAATTGAATGAAGTTTCCTTTATGTTTCTCACCCTAGCCATCATCATTACATTCTCCCAATTTTGTTCTTACATTACTTCTCTCCCAGGACATCATTCATTTATTCAAATGGCATTTCTTGAGCTCTTTTCATGTTATGGCTTGGTGCTAGCTACTGAGAAGGGTATAACAAAGTGTGAGACATGTCTTTGGACTCTAGAAGCTTATATTTCAAGAAACAGAAAAATGAGCCCATAAAACAATCCTTGAGGTATATGATGCAGTTCCATGAGGCCATGGTAAGGAGGGGAGCAGCACAGAAAATACTACCACCTTTCAGGATGAGGATAAGCATGGCTTTTCTGTTGTCAGCCTGAGACAGCTAAGGGCTGGTGGCTTTTAATTTCCCTGTAGGCTTTGGAATGGGGGTGGAAGGAAGAGCATGGCCATTGGAGTTATTTCTGGATTTGAATCCCACCCTTGCCACTTGCCAGTTGCATGGCTTTAGGCAGAGGACTTAATATTTTGAGCAAAACTAAGCACATCCATACCTTCCAGAGATGTGTAAGGCGTAGTGCTAATGCTCACAGTTAGCAAAGTGTTGGCATTTAGGAAGCATTCAATAGGTGCTGATGGTTATTAACAACAATTGTAACAGTAAAGGTATTTCTGTTGGGCCACTAAACTCATACTTAAATGGTTACTTCCAGCAAAATGACTCCATTCACCTTGCTCAGGTTAACCTGTCTTTCTTTATTTGACAGATTTAATACTTTTCATTCCCCTAAATTAGCAGCATTACACAATATATCATGGAGCAGTGCTTGTTCCCCTTGAGGAAGCAATATGTTGTTTTATTTTTCATCCCATTGACATTTCTCAAGAATTCCCAAAGAAGGAAGCCTCAGGTGGCTTCTACCACATATTAGGAGGGTGTTGTCAATCCATTATTTTTACCTTCTGGTTCCTCTTTCTGTCATTCTGGTAACTAGCAATAACAACTTATATTTATTGAGTCACTATTCTGAGCATTTTACACAATTAATCTCATTTAATTCCCCTAGCAGTTCTGTAAGGTAGATGTTAGCCCCGTTTTATAAATTAGGAACCCAAATGGCGTAGCCGGCCAGCGAACAATAGGGTGGCAGGCTGGTGGCAGACCCTGGGCCTCTTCCTATGGTGTCCAGCTCACCTGCTCTCCCACCCAATTCACCTGGGCTGCACTACCTCTCCTAATACCCCTCTCCTCCTGCGCATGGGGTTTTAGCAGCATTTGAGAGACTATACAGTAAGGGTGGTTACCTGCCCCCCTTTCAGACTGATGCTAAAAAATGGATGTTAAATTTATCTTCTCTCCAGTGTTGATTCCATATTCTTTACTGGCCATTAAATTTTCACCTTAACTGGTCCAACGAGCCTAACATATAAAATGACCTTGGAACCTGCCTCATAAAGAAGCCGTACGGTCCTTAGACGTGGGCACAGTGAACCAGGCCCTGTGCTGCAGAGGAACTCGCTTTAGTGCTTGGTCCCATCTACTCCCCACCATGAGTGAGGAGTCCCCAGGGCCTGGGAGATGGCTCTCTTGGAAACCATGCCATCCCCTCTATACCACAGGGATCCAGGACCCTGGAACTCTCCACCCAGGTAGCCCTTTCCCCAACTTGGTTTGCTGGGAACTTTTCTGCAGGTTCGTCTTCCTGAGGGCTGACCTTGGCTTCCTAGAGGGAGCACCTCTTGGCCTGAGGGATATGGACAGTTGTTGGCAGGTGGTCCTGATGACTATAAAGACAATGATTTGTATATCAGAATGCTTTTGCAAGTGATACAATGCTGTTTTAGTCCCATTGAACTGCCATAACAAAATCCCACAGACTGGGTAGCTTGTAAACAGCAGAGCCTTATTTCTCACAGTTCTGGAAGCTGGTGCCAGTATGGTTGGATGAGGGCCCTCTTCTGGGTTGCAGACTTCACACTGTACCCTCACATGACAGAAGGGGAAGGGCTCTCTTTGGAGCTTCTTTTATAAGTCACTAATCTCATTCATGAGGGTTCCACACTCATGACTTTAGCACCTCCCAAAAGCCCCACTTTCTAATGTCATGATCTTTGAGGGTTAGGATTTCAGCATATGAATTTTGGTAGGGGCACAAACATGCAGACCATAGCAGGTGTCATAGAAATTTAGCCACTGTTAAATTATGCTTGCTTGAGCAACGAATGTTCCAAACAAGACATTTAGTTGGAGAATTAGTCTATAAAGGATGAGGGTCTAGTAGGTCAGAACCTGCTGGAAGCGGAACAGAGACTCAAGCCATGCACCTCTGCCTTCCAGGATCTGACTGCTGCTCTGGATGATACCCAAGGACTTTCAGTCTTAACTTTCTGAGGGAGGCATTCAGGTGACTTTTCATGTCAAGCCATTGAATCCAACCTTAAAAGACTGAGCGTGGGCCCAAGTAGAAGTCCCATCATCGTGGGTTGGGAAAGATCGGGAGGGTCATTGCACCTGTCTCTGATTCTTGTCTCCAACTGGGATCTGAATGCCTGTGTTGTGCCTGCTCAAAAAGCAGGATTCTTTTTCTGTTAGGATGATGGGGGATTTAAAGTCATTGTTGGTTTACTTCCTTTTTTTTTTAAAGCATCTGCCTCCACCATTTTCCAATCACATTATACTTGGAGTACTGTACATCATAAATGTTTTTCACATTAAATGTGCTCTTCAAGTGGATTAACTGTATTGTATAGACATCTTCCGCTTCTCTGGAGAGAATTAGCGCTGATAAGGATTTTATGGGGTTTCTCTTTCTCACCTGTGCGTGCTCTCTCTCTCTCTAGTGTTTTCCTAATTCTTCTTGGCCCAGTTTTGAGTTTCTTTGGTCTCAGAAACCTTCGGTGCTTCCTCTGTAGAGATGAATTTGTCTTTTGTACTTCTCAAAGCTTTTGTGTTTAGTGGCTCACTTTGCTTATGTGTGAAAGCTTTCTTGGGCATTTTATTATTTGATTCTTCTAGTTTCAAAGATTTCTTAGAATCTGCTGAGCTGATAGTCTATTGTTCACATGGCAGATTGCTCCTTTGCATTGTCTTGAGAGTAGGTTTGTGATATTTGGCCCATTTTAATGGCAGCTTCTACTCCCTGTCCATTGTGCTTGAATGTTTCTCGCGGCCACTGAGCCTGTGCTGTAAATAAAAGCATGGACTTTTTACTGTTGTGAGCACAGTGGCTCATGAGGCTTCACAGACTCCTTAATACAGAGCATCTCATATGGTTGTGCAGATCGCATCCTGCTCAAGCATGCTGCGCCAAGGGGCCAAGTGGGGGCTGACTGCCAGCCTGGGCTTCCCTAGCCAAGTCTTACACCTGGTAACAAGGCTGCATCCCCAAGAGAGTAGCTTTATCCTAATATGCACAAAGGTGTCATATGGGCCAGCAGCTGGGCTGCTTTAACTTGGCCAGGTGTTTTTAGAAGAGAAGGTGGAAAAAGAGGTGGTGGTATTTTTTGTGGGGGACTAAGATATGCTCACTCACCTGGAATCTTGCAGTTCTCCAAGATGAAGGATTAGAGGCCAAAAGAAACTGTTTAAAAGTTATTAAAGAACCACTTGGCACTTGCTAGCATTTTACATGCCCAGGATGATTTATTATGTTCCCTCAGTTATTCTTTACTGAGTAGGGGACTTGAAGTCAGAGCTACCGATCTGATTTGAGCCTGTGGAGCTCTGGAAGTACTCTTGCCTGCCGAGTTCCACTCTCCCTAGACAATTGCTGCCCCCAAGTTAGATTCAAGCAGCCTAGCTCTATTAAGATAACCTTGTCCCGAGGGCCTCTGACAACTCAGCTTCCATTTTCTACCCAGTTTGGTCAGTGCCCTGAGCAGCCCGACTTGTAGTCGGACTGCATTTCTGGAAGTCAACAGTATAATGACTTGGCAGCCTTCTTTGCCACACTGTCGTTGTATCTGAGGGCTGCAGGTACCTTAGATTTTTTATTGTTTTCCTCATGTGAACCATAAATACCCATCCTCTGCCTAGTATGCTGAAGGGCCAATACAATTCCATTTACAAACGTTTCTTGATGTTGCCCTTGGTTCAGAGATCTATGACTTGGACCTTATCTACATTGAACTGAGTTTATCTGTTTGCCTGGGCACCTGTACTAATGTGGCCTAAAGCTTTCTGTACTCATTTTTGTATTAGTCCCCCAGGAATGCCATAATAAAATACCACAGACTGGATGGGCTTAAACAACAGAGGCTTATTTCTCACAATTCTGGAGACTGGAAGTCTCAGATCACAGGATTGGTTTCTGGGGAGGCCTGTCTCCTTGGCCTGGAGATGGCTGCCTTCTGTCTGTATCTTCACCTGGCTTTTTCTCTGTGTGTGC
>JAQQSY010007487.1:0-10433 GCA_028646535.1 Procyon lotor | reverse complement strand
GCATCGGGCTCTGCGCTCACGGTGGAGTCTGCTTGTCCCTCTCCCTCTGCTCACTCCCCGCTCGCTCTCTCAAATAAATAAACAAATCATTTTTTAAAAAAAATAAGTAAAATGTTCAGAATGCAACAGCTGTGACACTAGAGAAAACTTACCCGGTTGCAAAAAGAATAACAAAGAGGTGCCTGGTAGCGTTGGTTGTAACTGGAGAAAAATTAGAAACCACCTAAAACCCAACGGAATTTCAGTAAATAGTTGTGTACTTGCATTCAAAAAGCATGACCTGGACCAATCAATAAGGATGGTGATTATCAAGACGTGTTGTGGAGGAGGAAAATGTGGTGAGAAATGAATCGAGCTGGACTCATGTTAGAGCCCACCCTACCCCCCAAGTGGGTCTCTGTATGGGTGTGTGTTCAGGCAGATGTTTGGAAAGGCTCTGTGACCCGAGAGTCAGTGGGCACACAGTGCGTGAATCATTGGGACTACTGCACAAGGCCAATAATATTCTCTCCCATTTGGCCTCTGCCTTTCGAATTTTGTTCGTGGAGTATTCAAAAATCCAATTTATTTTCAAAATCTGTGAGTGGCTTTCCTAAGACAGTGTGGCTGTTCCTGGGCGACCCTGACACGGGCCGCCCCCCCTTGCTGCCCAGCGTGGTGATTGCTTTACCTGCTCCAGGTTTCCCTGCAGAGTCCACGGTGGTGACTCCCAAGCAACATTCTGCCTCTCAGTGGCTGTGCTCGTGCAACCTTTCCTCCCCACCCCCTCTCCTTGCCTGATGAGTCTTTTATCCTTCAGACGGGAGCCTAAATGTCCTTTCTATGGAGAAGCCATATGAACCCCCAGGATGGGACACATCACTCTGTGAGGGGTCCCCTGACGGCGCCTCAGGCCACTCTCCTTCATCCTCTGCATAACTGAGACGATACCCCCGTGCATTGTTAATTGCTAAACTAAGAAGTTCTCTAACCTGTAGAAACTAAGCCAAGTAGGCTTGTGTATGGACCACCTAGACTTCTGTGTTTCATTTATTTAATACCGACCTCTTCTAGACCCCAAGAGTTACCTAACCTCTTTGTGTTTCTGTTTGTTGATGTGAAAGATGGCGCTCATACTAGTACGTCGTCAGGATGTTGTGAGGATCCTGTATCTCAATACTGTCAAGGATGCAGAGCAGTGCCTGGCACATTCTATTTTAGGAACTCAGCAAATAGGAGCTGTTGTTACAGACGCTAAGCTCCGTGAGGGCGGGGCCCCCCGTCTTGTTCGTTGTGGTGACTTGCAGACCATGACCTCAGATTTCTCTCATTCTGCTACAAGTCCCTAGGCGATGGGGTTTTGCCACTCCTTCTATCTAGAGATGGGGTCCTCGCTCCACTCCCCTTGAATCCAGACTGGCCCCGTGACTTGCTCTGACCAATAAATGCTATGGAAGGGATAATCTACCCTCTCTGAGGCCCAGCCTGAGAGCCCTTGCCCTTTCCACGATCCTTCTTGTGAAACGCCGCTCTCTTAAGGAAGTTGGTCTAACCGAACCCCAGACTTGGAGGAGAGCTGAGACACCACCAACACCCAACACGAACCACCATGTCTGGGAGGGGAGCCATATTGGGGCTTCCTGACCCTCTAGTCACGCGTCCTGGTAAGACCAGCAGAAGAATTCGCAGCCCATCCACAGAATCATAAGTCCTAAAACATCACTGTTGTTTCACACTAAGTGTTAATACTACCTGTTGGGGTGGCCTTTGTTACTCAGCAAACCCTAACTGATATGTCTGCCATTGTTTCCGTTGTGCTTTGCACGGGGCTGACACTGGTGAATGCCCAGTAAATACTTGCTGAATGTATGAGTCCATGAACGAAAGAAACAACCAATGGACAAATGAATGGAGGAACGGAGAGGAATGTGAGGGAGGCAGCCCTTGTATCCTGCTGGCTGGGCCCATTCCTCAGAGTAGGAGGACCAAGTAACAACAGCCACGATCTCTTTAGTTACTGATATCAGAGACTGCGCTGCAAAAGGGAAATGTGATCAGACATGATCTCCCAACTCACTTCCTCTTCTCTGTGGAGTATAGAAGAACATCCAAATTTCGGGTGCAGGTACCCGGACTGCCTTAAAAACTAAACCATCCCCCAAAACATTTTGGGAAATATGCTCAAACTGATTATCTTAGTTATTAGTAGGGTCGGTATTTCTTCTTCCATCAACCACAGATAAAAAGGGCTGCGTGGAAAAAAAAAAAAAGGGGGCTGCGTGGGAATGCGGACTGTGATGTGGCCTCCTTGGAGTGCTTTAGTTTATCTTTATCGTGTACAACAGAAATCTTAATTTTCCACTTGTATTGAGTTCTTCTCGCTCCTGAGGCAAAACTGGAAGGCAAAAAATCTTCAAAGCCATTGAACTATGCTCACGTCTTCAAATCGGATTCCAGCTTCAAGACGGAGTTGGGAAGACAAAACAGATTAATTAATTCAGGTGTCACAATTGTAATCATCTAATTGGCTTTACTCCCCAGATTTTCAATGTTTAATTCAGCCAGTAGTGGAGTGTTGCAGATTTTTATGGCAAACACATTTGTTAATCAGCTACCAGAAAACATAGTTTTCCTTTTTAAAATGAGTTACTGGGGCAGGCAGGGAGGGAAGTGGAAACAAAATAAACGAGCCAGTTTTCTCATTTTTCATGCCAGAGTCAGTAAATACAATACCCTTGAGAGTTCAAACATGGAGCCTGAGAGAAAGTCAGTGACTTCAGCTTCTAGGACTTTCGTAATCTGTTTTCTTTAACTTTGAAGGGATGGGGAACTTATTTCTCCCGGGGTGTGTGTGTGTGTGTGTGTGTGTGTGTGTGTGCGTGCGTGTGTGCGCGCGCGCACGCGCATATCCAGCGGTTGGCAATCTCTTTACTTTAATGTCGGATTGTTTTATTGTCGAATCCAAGTAATATCAAATCCTTTCTCATCATAAGTAGTATGTATAGTAACGTACCCTGTTTTCAGCAAAGCACATTACTGGTTTTCATTCATTCATACCCCAGAGAGCGGGTGCTGACCATGGTCCTGATTTGGGGAGGAGGGTATGAGGGCATTTTTTTCTTTGGCATTATTCTCTGCACTTTTAAACATTGTTCACTCTTTTTTTTTTTTTTAAAGCATAAGCATGTATCATTTTATGAAAACTATAAAGTCATTGCTGTTTTATACCAAATAACGAAATATATGTTTCCTACTTTCCTCCAAGTTAGACCTTTAGGGCAAACCGTCTGGCTTTAGAAGCCCATGGCAGAGCTAGTGTCTGGGGAAGCCTTGAGGGGGTCTTGTGGGGCCAGGGGGGCTCCCGGGGAGGGAGGGGGAGGAGCAGAGATGCACAGAACAGCAGAAGCATCTTCTCTCCCACAGGCAGTTTGGCCTAGAATATTAAGAAGAGATGGCCTGCACAGAAGAGATCTTGCTAAAGGTCCAGGTGCAGAGAGAAAGTCTACTTTCTGCATTTAATGGGGCAGAGGCATCATGTGCAAAGGTCCTGTGGCAGAATTAATTTATTAATTAGTTAATTAATTAATTTCTCTTACTGATCAGTAAGGTCCCAAGAAAGGGACCTTAGTGGCTCTCCTGCCCTCAGGTGTCCTCTCTGGTTGACTCCCACTGTGATTCCTTTGAATCCCAGAGAGAGAGAAATTCCAGAACACTGAGTGCTGGAGTCTGTCACGGGCGTCACATTCCCAGTATCCTTCTGTACCAAATATAACACCCAGAAACATCCGGAGAGGCGTGGGCCTGCCTCCAGCCCTGTGTCCGAGATGGAGCCATCACTTGCTGCCCCTCTCAGGGGTTCCCCAGTGGCTGTGGGAGGCCATCCCACACACACCCTGTGGCCCAGCAGCAGGGAGACCGGTGAAAACCCCTTCTAGCCACAAACGTGGTGCTCCAGCTCTCTTCTCTGTCTCCCCAGCGTCCGATGTCAGGGGCTCATGATAAGACCCCAGGATAACGTCCCACCCTGTGGCAGGGGCTACAAAGGCACGAGCCCACCCCTAACCCCAGTGGCAACATACATTATCAAAAAGCAAGCCAAAAAAGCATAAGAAGATACAGGAGGATTTTGGTACAATCTTCGAGTAAAGAACACTTTTCTGAGTGCGACACCACTTCCCTCTGAAGCCACAAGGGAGATGGAGAGATGGGGCACGCCCAAGACTTCCCTTGTCCAAAGGCCTGATTTCTTTAATGTGAGAACACCTCCTACAAATCAGTAAGAAAAAAGACTGACAAGTGAACAGATAAGAGGTGGGACTGGCAACAGGCCCCCTAAAGGAATGGCAGCCAACCCTAAATCTTGGAGAAGAAGCTCAGTTGGCTTGGGAACAGAGAAATGCAGGGAGCCGCCCTCCTGCGTGTCAGGGTGACGAGGGGCGGGGCTCCCTGAAGACCCTGGGGTCATGTCTCTTTCGAATTGTAGACCAGGTGCATATCTGGCCTTCTCAGAAAACATGTTTGAAGGGCAAGCAAGCAGGATCCCTAAGCAAAAAGGTTGGAAGTGGAGAATTTGCAGATGTTACCTCCTGTCCCGTAGGGCAGCTCTTTGGCCTGCTCGTTCGCTCATGCAATAAATATTCTCAGCAATTACTGTGCTTGGCACTGTTCTGGGCCCTGGGGAAACAAATTCCCTGGCATCGGAGACACAAGTCTATACCTGGCATGCCAGTGGTGCTATAAGCTAGAGAGAAGATGGAGAGCCCTGAGAGGGAGTTGGGATGGACCTTGCGTGTTTTTTTACATAGGATTCTCAAGAAAGTCCCTGAAGAAGAGTCAGTGACATTTGAGCTGAGATCTCAGAGAAATGGGGGAGCCAGCCGTGGGGATATCTGGGGCAGAGGCATCACGTGCAAAGGTCCTGTGGCAGAAACAAAGCTGGTATGCTCCAGGAAAGCAGGGAGGTCAGTGAGGCAGGTGCTAAGTGAGCCAGGGGAAGATGGGAGGAGAGGAGACCAAAGAGGGGGCCAAACAGAGTGGGGCTTAGCACATCCCTGTCAGGACTAGGTGAGGCTGGCCGGTTCCCTGGCCAGTGCCAACCCATAAATATCTGTTGGATTTGAATTTCAAATGCAATGTCTTTGTGTTGAGGGAAAATTCCCTTCAAACATTGTTTTTCCAGTCTAGGAAAAGGAGGCATCGAGTCATTTTTAAAATGTTCTGCTTCAATTATTAATGTTTTCAAACGTTTTCTCTTATTTAGTGATAAATTACATTAAGAACAAAGCCTATTTGATCTGGGTGACTTTTCTCTAATGAGTTGTTTTATGCCAGTTGGTAGAATTTTATCAAAGACTTCAGCATTTATCATTACAAGTGGTATTGATCTCTAATATTTTTCAGAAACAGGATTTTTTTCATGGTTCTAGAATATTCCATCATAAGAGGGTACCATAATCATTTAAGTGAGTTTCTGGGATTGAATATTGGAGACGGATTTGATTTAACCATCTCCCTCCCCTGTCCCTGCCCCTCCTCTCCCCCTTCCTGTTGTTCTACCGTGTGCCTCCTGCATGCACACAAGACACATACACAAATACCAACGCCAAGGGAGGGAGGGTAGGGATGCTGGGTATCGTTCTTTCTCTGGTTCCCTCCCTCCTGGGTCCTCTCCCCCAGACCCATCTCCATGGGGCAGCCTGCCCATGGAGCTCCCTTCCCTTGCCCGGTCGCGGTTCCCACCACATGCTCTGGCTCCCAGCCTTTGCTGGCTTCAGGCCCCGCACTGTCCCCTGCTGGCTCCCCTGGACCCTGGCCGCATCTCAGTCATGTTTCCAGCAGGAGTGGACAGTTTTCTGCCAGGGACCTGCCGTGTACTCTAGGCCTCTTCTTCATGTCTCGCTGTATCACCACCTTCCCCTGATAAGTCCAGGACCACCCGCGATGCAGCCCCCTTCTGGATCCTAAAGGAAGCAGGGCAGAAGTCCAGATTCCTCATAACTCCGTAGTGAGGGTCTCCTCTTTGAAAACTAGCCATGGGAAACCTCACAGAAATGGAGTCAGGAGGTTGGCAGGGGGAGCGCTCATGCCCTCCCTCGCTCGTAGTCAATTGCAGACCCAACCGGAAGAGAGGGACTTGACCTTGCAGGTGGCTGCTACCCCTGGAAGAGAGCTTTCCTCCTCCCTGGGCAGCAGCTTCGCCCGTGAGAAGCCGCCACATCTGGAACTCCCAGTTTCCTGCCAGGGGACTTTTAGCTTATAACCACCCTCCCAGTATCCCCCTTTTCTCCTTAAAAAGCTTGCCGATGTATCAACCCAGAGTTGCCCACGGTTTTGCCACAGCTTGTTTGTCCTTGTTTGCAGTTCTCTTTTATTCCCCAATAAACCCATCTGCTGCTGGTAACATAATGCAGTTTTATTTTTCAGGTTAATACCTCGAAGGACCCACACATCCTATCTTCCCCTCTGTTCCCACGTTTCTTGTTTTCCACCCAAACTGCAGCATCATCAGGAAAGGCTTTCCCCATGTGGCAGCCTGTGTGATGTCTTTGTGCAACTTGGAAAGGGATGCCCCTTCTTCGGGATATTTTACTTTGATATGGCAGAAAAGCTTTACAGCGGACTGATTTTGTATCTAGACAACTGTCAGGATAAATATATAAATCCACAGTACCTCTGCCATGAATAGCAGGCTCCTCTTAGAGGATGTCCTTGTGCAGTGCACAACCTGCTCTCCCAGGCCCTACCTTCTTAGCTCTTCTATATACATATCATATATGAGTTCTTCCCAATTCTATCTTCATGACTAAACACCAGGCATTTCTGCATCTCAGGTGAAACTCTGATGTCAAATGGTCAAAACCAGCATCCTACTAGAAAGATCAAGTACCCACCTGTCCTATCCTATCTGTTGATAAATTCCTATTTAGTCTTAGGAAGTGGACTGTTTAAAAGGGAGCACATTAGAAGGGAAAGGTTAAAAGGTGTGAGCCTAAGTGTTAGCAAATAGGTTTTCTCCTTTACATTGGCTAGAGGCTCGAGTCATCTCTCAATCCCCACTAGCTTCCCCCATTTTACAAGTCTAGAAATTGAGCCCCGCACCCCGGACCAAGCAACTCCTCGAGGGTCACCTTGTGAAATTCTAGATCATGTGGCCTTCCCACTTTCTAATCCCCTAACAGCTCTGTAAATTGGAACAAGAGACCGAAGAACATGGGGGATGAGCCCACCAGGACCCCCTGCTTCCAACCCCTGCCGCTTTTCACTTGGCCGCTGGACGTTTGCGGCCATCGGAATACCTCGGGCTGTGAGCTGGAATGTCACTTTTCACTTAGGGAGAATTTTTACATGGCAGTCAAAAGCCATTTAAGAAATAAACGCCGGGACGATGATAATGGAAGTGCTGGTAACCTTTAATGTCAGCGGCACTTGCAAAACGTACAGTTCAGGAAGGGCCGACGCTTGATCCAAAAAGCTCTTGTTAAAATCCAATCATCTTCCGCAATGAGCATTAACAGGAAATGCCTGCAATGAACAAAAACACAAGAAAGGTTAATGGCCTTCTTTGCTAAAACGATTCGGGGTTTTATCTCACCTTCCAACTCGTCCTCCGACTGTGCATACGCTGAAGAATTTTTTTTTTCTTTTTGGTAATCAGGAGAAAAATTGATTACCAAAATTATAATTAAGAGGTGGGAAAAGCTGCAACAATTTGGCTGCTTCATTTAGCACATATTTCAGGTTAATTGCGTGATTTCACTAATGAAGATATTTGCATGAATATTTTCAGTGGCTACGTTCCACTTATTGCGCAGTGAGCAACTCTGCCAAGTAGATAAGACTTCACTTTTCATTGGATTCAGGATGGGACAGAGGCTGGAACTCTGAGGAACATCCATACGGAATGCCCAGCTTCACATGTCAGGATCCTAATTAGGAATCCGCAAAGCCCCCTGGTAGAATTCACACTGCCTCCTGGTATAGCCAGATCCTTCTCTGATTTCGCAGAAGACCAGAAGATTCCAGAGACACTGGAGAAGCCACCTTAATCACCCCTTTCTGAAGAAATAATATTAAAAAGTATATTTGACCCATGCCTATCCAGTCCTACTCCCCACAGATGATCACCATTTATTCCCACTTTTTTAAAAAATAAATATGACTAATGAAAAAAAGAAATTTAAAAATGTAAAACAGCAAAACAAAATAAAAATTATCGATACTTTAACTCTTCAAAGATAACCACTGTTAAAGTTTAGAAGGGTGTAGGGGCACTTGGATGGCTCGATCGGTTGAGCATCTGATTCTTTTTGTTTTGTTTTGTTTTTAAGATTTTTTATTTATTTGACAGCGAGAAACACAGCGAGAGAGGGAACACAAGCAGAGGGAATGGCAGCGGGAGAAGCAGGCTTCCTGCCCAGCAAGGAGCCCGGAGCATCTGATTCTTGATTTCGGCTCAGGTCATCATCTCGGGGTTGTGAGATCGAGCCCCGCGTCTGGCTCCACGCTCAGTGGGAAGTCTGCTTGAGATGCTCTCTCTCCCTCTCTTTCTGCTCCTCCCCACCACCCGCTCACACTCTAAATAAATAAATCCATAAACAAATTGTAAAAAAAAAAAAAAAAGTTTAGAGGGTGTACTGTCCTAAATGTTCTTTCTTTGCATAAATGTACCTTTTTAACCAAAATGGATTCTCCCGTAGATACGGTTTTTAAAAATTAAACTAGTGTTTCACTCAGCCATAAATTGCGGACACTTTTTCTCTCAGTAAACACTTTTTCTACCAGTCTGTGAAGGTATGAGGGCTTTTATCATGGAGATGGACCATAATTGGTCGAAGTGATCCCCTTCTGTTGGACATCAAGGCAGACTCCAGCTGTCCCTGTTAAAAGCAGCAGGCAAGTGAACATTCTTCAAGACTCCTAAGCACACCTATCATTTCCCGAAGATAAATTCACTGATACTAAATGACTGGAAAGCCTTGGTAGATGTTGCCAATTTCGCCCTACAAACCTATCCTCCTAAAACCCCGCCAGCCGTGTGGGTTAAGGCACATTTTCCCACATTCTCCCCAACATCGGGGCCCAGTGCCATCATTTGAAAACGCTAGCTTAAAAAAAAAAAAAAAAAATCATCTCTTTGTGGGTTTAATTTGCATTTCTTCAGTTACCAGTGGTTATTTATTAGCCGTTTGGGATTCTTCGCAAATTGCCCTCGCAAACGCTTTGCCCATCTTTTTAAAGTGGGTTCGTTTTTCTGTGTCACGGGATCTTTCTGTGTTTTAAGGACATTAAGCTATAAATATGGGACTTTTTTTTTTTTTTACTGACTTTAATATTTTTGGATTGGTGCAGAAAATAAAAGGATTATGTCTTGCCTGCCGTGTTCGTTCTCCGCGAGAGAGCCGGAGAGAGGACACCGGCAGGCGTCCTGGGAAGGACTGGCCGGGGAGCATGGGGAGGGGGGCCGCGAGCGGGCCGCTGTCCGTGCTCCACCGCCCTAACTCACCCGCTTCTCACGGTATGATCTTGGTTTTGTAGATGAAGAAATGGAGGTTCAGAGGGCTTCGGGACTTGTCCCAGGTCACTCGGGGACCGTGGCAGGATTTGACCCCCAGCAAGTGTCTCCAGGGCTAGAATGTGACCAAAACTGAGCAGAGGACACGCTTCCGGGCCTTGAAACTCGGGCTCCAGGCAGCCGGACCTGTGGGAACGGGTCTCTGTTAGAAATGCTTGGCACGTGTCACAGCAAATCCAGTGGCAGTTGCTTAAACTAATAGGGGTTTTCATAAAGGAACGTTTAATCGCAGCTTCACATGCCGTGGACAGCGAGCCGTGCGTGAACGGATTTGTCAGAACCGCAAGGCGTCTCTGGTGGCGTCTGTGACTGTGCGTGTCTTCTGGGCATCCGAGCATCGTCTGCACCGTTCCTGGGTCAAGGCTTGAGAGGAGAGGCTGTGACTGGACAGATGTGTGAGATCGGAGGTGAGCTTGACAGAGGAAGGTGGTCTGCAGCCCCAGCGAAGGGCCCGGGCTTGCTCCCAGTTCCCATGGGCGTGCCGGGGGCGGGGGCCACCCTCCAGGGCTGGGGACACCGGGAGCACTCCCAGGCATTGAGAAGCAGCACCCCCTCCCTGCTCTGGCCCCGCTCAGCGAAGATGCCTGCCCCCCAAACCCAATGACCCTTCTCGTGTGCCGACGCATGAGCGCTCGGACCCTTGTTAGGAGGCCTCTCTCCTGCCTGCCGTGGACAAAGACAGCAGGACTCAGAGAGGTGCTGTGCAAGGGAAGCCTTCCCAGGTCCCCCCTTAGCATCTGGGGCAGGTGCGGACGGAGGGGCTGGGGCTTGGACCCCGGGCGCCGGGCCAAGCTCTGGCTAGGAGGGAAGGGCTTCTCTTTCCAAGCTGAGATGCCCCATGGCTAGAATCTGGAAAACGTCAGGAAAACGCCAAAAAGCAAAA
>JAQQSY010007486.1:0-10433 GCA_028646535.1 Procyon lotor | reverse complement strand
TCTGGACTAAATGTTTAAATGCAGTCATTTCTTAGAGGTTTGAGAAAGAACAGTGCTCTGGGCTAGAAGTTTGGAGATTTAAATTATGATCTTGACTCTGGAACTGTCAAGTTGTGTGACCCTGAGCAAGTCACTTAACCTATCTGAGCCTTAATTCCCTTATTTATAAAATGAGGTGGTTTGAACAGATATTGTTTCTAAGATCTTTTCAGCTATGTAATTCCTTGATAATAAGCTTATTTCCTTGTAAAAAAAATTAGGATATTTTTTAGTGATTGTGTTGCATGTGCTTTTTTTTTTTTTTTACAACGTACATAATAGTATAATGAACAGCCATGTGCTTAGCAACCATCCTCAACTATTACCCATTTGCAAACAATTTTGTTTATCTTATCTCCATTTTAACCCTCACTAAGAATTATTTTGGAACAAATACCATACTTCACATCATTTCAACCGCAATTCTATATATAGTTCTATAAAGTATGGTTCTTTTGGGAAAAGTTACAATTCCATTATCATACTTAAAGTTATCCTCAATCCAAATAAATATCCAATCAGATTCCAACTTGCAATTGTCTCATAAATGCTATTTATTTTTTTAATATAGAATTCCAATAAATCTCTTAAGTGTCTTTTTCATCCATGTTCCCCTTTGTCTCTTTCTTTGCATTTTTATTTGTAGAAGAAATAGGTTGTTTTACATCTAGCATTTACCACAATCTTAAATTTTTGTGATTACATCCTTGTGGTGTTAAGTTCCTTTACTCTCTGTTTCCTTAATTTGGTAGTTGGATCTAGAGACTTGATCAGATTGGAAATATGATTTTTGGGAGCAGGAAATTGTATCTTAGGTCATGTTGTATTTTTTTTTATCAGGTGGTGCATAATGTCTGGTTCTCTTTTTGTGATACTTGCAGCTGCTGCTGATGAATGCATTTATTGGTGATTACCTGTGTTTCTGATATCAGGGGTGGTTTTTGTAGAATTACTATTAGTGGAGAAGGAAATGCTGTTTAAGGCATTTATAAAATTTTAATTGAAGTATTATTCAATGCCAGAATATTTTCTTAAATAGTGATAGAATTCACAACGATAAAAGATAACAAAAAATATGTTGGGTATTCTCGCCGTTTATCATCTTGACCTTTTTTTAATGAGGGTAGGATTTGTTTTTGTTGAAGTTTTCAGCCAGAATTTTGACATGAAACAAGTCCAGGGTCAAATTTATGTGGGATAAGTGGCCTTGAATAAATTAATCTCACTAAGGCTGAGTTTTCTGTCAAATGATCATAGCAATCCACACACATAGCTAACACATTTTAGATTTTTCTTCTTTTCCAGTTTTTAATATGTAAGGAAAAGAATTGTGTGCTTTGGCATATTTTGATGAATATATATATATATGTGTGTAATATATATGTGTTTTATATATATATAACATACATATGTATATATATATGTATATATGTATGTGTGTATATATATATATAATATTAACCATCTCAGGCCTTCCTGCTGTAAGGAGAAAATGAGAGAATTTAATCCTATTAATGTTTATACAATAAATTTTGTGAGGGTTGCAGTGAGGCAGGATGGGGAATCTGTATTTTCTCCACTGAATAATTCCCCACCTTCCACAGATTGCTGTGGGGAAATCCCAGGAGTGGAGTCATTGCTCACAGGTAGATCAGCAACCCTTTTCCTTAGATCAGTTTGTTACCCTCTTTGCTCTGCTTCCAAAGTCAGACTTTGCTGTGATTGTGGAGCCTGCTGTTTCATGAAGCTCTGATAATGAAGCAGAGGTTTCCTCCTTTCTGTGGTCTGGAGAGCTCATTGTTTGCATTTTCTCAAGAGTTGGAAGTATAGGATGAATCTGATTATTGTGTAAACTGTCTGTCATATGAGTGCAGCTTTTGAATTTTGTGGAACATCTCATAACTGGTATCTTATTTGTTGTTCAGAACAACTCTTTGTGGTAGTTTTGGCAGTCTCTACTGGACTCATGACAGTTTAACCAACTTACATTCCAAATGGGCTTTGGCTAGTGACTGACAGTTCTATACATAGCTGAAAACAAAGAAGAGCAATTAGTTTGATCTCTCCTTTTCCACTCATCTAACTTCCATGATTCAGTCCAGTGTCAAAACTAGCTACTGTTTCAGACTTGAATTGATTTCTATTACTTATGCTTAATTGCTCCACTCCCTTGCATGTGCATGTGCATTCCCATCTTTGCTGTTCCTTTTGTTTGCTGATTTTTTAATGGATTGTTATCTTGCCCCTTTTTTTCTCATCTTAGATAATACTGTGTGTAACACACACACACACACACACACACACACACACACACACACACACGACTCAGATGATACATGAGATCATTTTCTACATTGTTCAGATGAGAAGTAGATTTCTGTTTCATTATTTAAAAGTTTTTGACACAGAATTTGACTAACTAATGCTCTCTTATTTGCTCTATTGTACTAGTCCAGTAGTGTTTGCACGTGAATGTCTATGGATGACAGTTATTGTAGCACTTTGGCAGTGCACTAAAAATTTGCCACTTTGAAATGTTTCTGTACTGTGTGGGTATACACATATACACACATATATTTTTTTAAGTGGTATTCATTTAGTGAAAAAAGTAGGCAGACTTTTGTAAATCAGAAATGTTCAAAATCTTATTGTCTACTCATTCAACAGTTTTCTCCTTTTGCTTTGAAATATTTGTATTTATAAAGTGCATTTCAAAAATACTGCCATTCATTAAGGTCTCTTAAATAGACCACTATTTTTCATGTCTAGAAGATACCTGTGTGAAATGAATGCACAAGTAGCAAACATCAAATAAATTATTTAAACATCAAGAGAATTTAATACTGTGACTTTCTTTTTTAAAATTCCTTAAACCAATTTTCTCCCACTAAAAAATCATAAAAAAATTTCTTATTCATTAATGGAATTTTCAAAGGACAAATGTTACTTTTCTCAAAAATAAAAGCTTTTATTTGTCCATGGGCTCACAGAGTTTCACTGAACAAATTTGTTCAAATGATTTATCTTTCAACACCATTTTCTAGAAAAATGGTGAACCTTTTTTACACTTTCAAGGTGAGAAGTCTAGTTTTTGTTGGTGGTAACATAAAGTTGCCATTACTCCTTTTAAATAATAGCACATGTTTTATTTAATCCTATTTCTTTGTTTTTCTTCAGTCTTTGGTTTATTAAAAAATCTTGCCAAAAATAAGTCTTGCCAAAAAAATTAGTAAAATCTTGTCAGTTAGAAACAGCAACATGATGGCTTAAAAAGAAGTCTGCTTCTAGGGGGCTCTGTTCATGTTGATTGTAAATTAAAATATATATTGGCATTGACATTTTTACAAATGAGTATAATTAATATAATGCCTGAGTGGGTAGATTATGAAGTTTATTTGTCTCAGTGACCTAAACTCTTCATGTTCTTTTCCAGGAAACATATTAGAAGGCAATTTGTCAGCCAGAGTTTCCATTATATTTATCTCAAATTAACAAATACTTACTAAGCATCATTGTGCAAATACAACATGACATATTGAGGATTCTATGATAAGAATAATATGCAATTCTGACTTTTAAGGAGATCACAGTTGATAGGAGGTGAGAGAAAAACATTTATTAAAGAGTTGGAGAACAGAAATTGGGAAAGTTTAATTTGGTATCAAAATGACTGAGAGGTAAATACACACACACACACACGCACACACACACACACACACACACACACACACACACTACCCCCAACACACACACACAAACAATAAGAACAATGAGGAATTTATTCTGGGCACAGATGAAAACCTGTGAACATGTTTTAATAGAGGAGTCAGATCATGGAAATGATGTCTTAGAAAGGTTATTGTAATGGAGATGTACAATATGAATTAGGTGGGAGAAACTTGAATAGGAGAATCAGTGAAAAAAACTTGCAGCAATTTAGGTGTAATATGATAAAGCGTAAAGCCTGGGCTAGAGTGGTGTCAGTGTAAAGCGAAAGGAAGGAACCAATATTGAAAAAATTTTCAAATTGAGGAAAGAGTAGTTCTTAGTGCCTTATTGGGGAGATAGATGATGATAGAAAACATTAGAGCGAGACTGAGAGAAATCAGAAATGATAACTCGGGTATCCTTGGGGACTGTAATAATCACAATTTTACTAACTGAAGGAAGTAAGCAAGAGTTTTCAGAATTGAGTATGTAAAGATAGTGTTTAGTTAAATGCTAAATAATAACTAATATGTCATAGTTATCCCTGCATAAGCTATCCATATTGTAGGTTTTCCACATTCTAGACAATAACAGAGGGCCACTTCCTCTTTCTTGGTTCCTTCAGGCATGCTCAAAACTAAATATATAGTTCTATTTTTTTTACTTCCCTTTCAATTACCAGAGTCCTCCTTATCTTGTCTTGAATATTCTACATCTGCACTAATCAATATGGCAACTACTAGTCATACGTGGCTTTTGAGCAGTTAAAATGTTGCTACTATGACTGAAAGACTGGATTTTTAATTTAAATTTAAATTTAAATGCTGAATCAGTTTAAAATAGTTTCCTGTTAAGTATAATTTTATTGTTTTAGTAAGATTAAATTTCACTTTAACCATTGACAATTTTGCATCTGAATTAAGATGTGCTGCAAAATACAAACCAGATTTTGTTAGTTTAAAAATATTTCATGAGTATGTGTATATTGGCTATATATTGAATAATATTTGAATTTATTCAGCTTTATTGAGGTACCATTGACAATGTTGTAAGATATTTAAAGTATACACTGTGGTGATACATATAATTGTGAAAGGACTCCCACCATCTAGTTAATTAACACACCCATCACCTCACATTTTTATTTATTTGTAGTGAGAACATTTTATTTCAAATATATTTACTCAAAGAAAACGTAGTATTAAAATTAATTTTAGCAGTTTATTTTTTATTTTTTTAAATTTTTATTTATTATTTATTTATTTCTCTGGTTTATAACTTTTTTTATTATGTTGTTAGCCAACATATAGTACTTCATTAGTTTTTAATGTAGTGTACTGTTCATTAGCTGTGTATAACACCCACTGCTCATCACCACACATGCCCTCCTTAATACCCATCTAGAGGTCGGGGGCAAAGGACAGAAGGAGAGGGAAAACATCTTAAGGTGGCTCCATGCCAAATCTTTGACTTGAGATATGCTAGAAGTGATCCTAGAGATTTTATACTTTCCTTTCTCATTTTATGAATGAGAAAAAATATTAAAGCCTACACTTTTGTTTTTTTTTTAATTTTATTTATTTTTTTTTCAGTATTACAAGGTTAATTGTGCTCCATGCAATACGTGCCCTCCTCAATACCCACCACCAGGCTCGCCCAACCCCCACCCCCCTCCCCTCCAAAACCGTCAGTTTGTTGCTCAGAGTCCACAGTCTCTCATGGTTCATCTCCCCCTCTGGTTTACCCCCATTCACCCCTCCCTTCCTTCTCATAATGCCCTCCATGTTTTTCTTTACGCTCAGCACGTAAGTGAGACCATAAGGTAATTGGTTCTCTCTACTTGACTTATTTCACTCCGCATAATCTCTTCCAGTCCCATCCATGTTGATACAAAAGTTGGATATTTGTCCTTTCTAATGGAGGCATAATATTCCATTGTATATATGTACCATATCTTTTTTATCCATTCATCTGTTGAAGGGCATCTTGGTTCTTTCCACAGTTTGGCAATTGTGGCCATTGCTGCTATGAACATTGAGGTATATGTGGCCCTTCTTTGTAATGCATCTGCTTCTTTGGGGTAAATACCCAGTAGTGCGATGGCAGGGTCATAGGGTAGCAAGCTGGTGCAGCCACTTTGGAAAACAGTGTGGAAAATCCTCAAGAAATTAAAAATAGAGCTACCCTATGACCAAGCCTACACTTTTGTATGTTAAATTTATTTCTTACAAGAATGAAGGCAAAATTTAATTTTCTGGAATTATTATTCCAGACATTATTTTGAAAGTAACTTTATAGTTACACTGGCTGGAAGGAAGGAGATAGTGATTCATTTCATGTAACATTTGAGGCTGAGACCTAAACGTGAAGGAATTTAAAAGTTGACCAGTACACTAGGGTATGTGTGTGGGGGGGGCGGAGGTTGTCCAGATAAATATGCATTTTGATTTCTAGGGTAGAAATAGTAGCTTAACACTTTCAGTGTGTTCCAAATTAGCAAAACTTTCTTTAGTGAAGAGCAACTTAAGTGTTCAATATGGAAAACATTGACATAAAGTAATAAAAACAAGCAGGATTTAAATGTCAGACATTCTACTTGTAGCACAATTGCAAAAGAATGCCATTTTATTTTAAACAAGACTAACCTCCCTCTTCTGTTTATAATATAGAGTGGGAAGATAACGTCAGAGTGAGATTTGGCTCACTGACAGAAGGAAACTGGCCACATGTCTGCTTGGGCACTGGCCAGGACAATCCTAGTGGAAATTCCAGTAAATGGAGTAGCGGCAATTTATCCCAAGCTATTTCAAATTTTAGCTGATGCCACAATGAGTCATTTCCTGTCCAAAGTGACTGGATCACTTAGTTAACATGAACTGCAGTCAAACCTTAGTACTTGCTATTTCTAGTAAGATTTAACATGTCACCTTAAATTCGCAGAGGTTGTGGCTTCCTGGAACTAATTATTATTATGTTACAATTTTGACAATAATTCAGATTCATGCCTTAATGATAATAGTAAAAAATGAATGTCAATTTTTAATTATTTGACTCCATTTAGAATTTTTTTCACTAAATCAAATTTCTTTTATGTGGAACATATATTTCCACATTATTTGAGTATATTGCAATAATTTTGTATGCTGTAAGCAATAAATATTAGAACTCTGTTAAAATAAATATTTAGAATTTTAGTCTTAGAATATTGGGAACTTTGAAAATGGAGACAGGCAGGCTTTCCTCCATTTACAAATGAGTGCTAGAGCTCTTGGAAAAGTTTGAGTAAGATATTTAGTGAATCTTGTAGCTAAGATAAACTTTATTGATTTAATCATTTTAAATTATCCATTTATATTTATCAAGTTGGCCTCTGAATATAATCTCACATGCTGTAAGAACAAAGATTTTTATTTTTAAAAACATACCTAAAATATCGGGTCATTTTTAAATTTTCAAGAAACCTCCATATTATTTTCCAGAGTGGCTGTACTAGTTCGCATCCCTGCCAACAATATGAGGATTCTCCTTTCCCTGCATTCATGCCAACACCTGTTGTTCCTTGTGCTCTTAATTTAAGCCATTCTGACTGGCATGAGATCACTGTACTTTTGATTTGTTATTTCCCTGATGATCAGTGATGTTGATCATCTCCTGATGTGTATGTTGGCCATCTATATGTCTTCTTTGGAAACATGTTTATTTATGTCTTCTGCCCATTTTTTTAACTAGATTCTTTCTATTTGTTTAATTTAAATTCAATTAGCCAACATATAGTGTATCATTAGTTTCAGATGTAGAGTTCAGTTATTCATCTGTTGCACATTAACATCCAGTGCTCATCACATCACATGCCCTCCTTAAAGCCCATCACCCATATTCATCCCCCCAATCCCCCTCCATCAACCTTCAGTTTGTTTCCTATAGTGAAGAGTCTCTCATGGTTTGAATCCCTCTCTGATTTCTTCTCATTCAATTCTCCCTCCCTTTCCCTATGGTCTTGTGTGCTATTCCTTATATTCCACGTATGAGTGAAACCATGGAATAATTGTCTTTCTCTGCTTGACTTATTTTACTTAGCATAATACCCTCCAGTTCAATCCACATTGATGTAAATGGTAAATATTCATCCTTTTGGATGGATGAGTAATATTCCATTGTGAAATACCACATCTTCCTTATCCATTCATCTGTTCATGGACATCTGGGCTCTTTTCACAGTTTGAATATTGTGGACATTGCTGGAATATTTCTTTTTTAAGTGTTTATTTTATAAGTTCTTTTTTTCCCCCAAATATGTTTATTTTATTTTTTCAGTGTTACAAGGTTTATTGTTCATGCTCCACACCCAGTGCTCCGTGCAATACATGCCCTCCTCAATACCCACCACCAGGCTCGCCCAACCCCCCACCTCCTCCCCTCCAAAACCCTCAGTTTGTTGCTCAGAGTCCACAGTCTCTCATGGTTCATCTCCCCCTCTAATTTCCCCCCATCCCCCCTTCCCTTCCTTCTCACAATGCCCTCTATGTTTTTCTTTATGCTCAGCACGTAAGTGAGACCATAAGGTAATTGGCTCTCTCTGCTTAACTATAAGTTCTTTATAAATTCTGGATACTAACCCTTTATTAGATACATCATTTGCAAATATCTTCTCCTATTTTTTTTAAGATTTTTTATTTATTTATTTGACAGAGAGAGAGAGAGAGAGAGAGGGATCACAAGCAGGCAGAGAGAGAGGGGGAAGCAGGCTCCCCGCTGAGCAGAGAGCCCGATGTGGGGCTCGATCCCAGGACCCTGAGATCATGACCTGAGCTGAAGGCAGAGGCTTTAACCCACTGAGCCACCCAGGTGCCCCATCTTCTCCTATTTTTAAGTTTGCCTTTTAGTTTTGTTGATTGTTTTCTTTGCTGTACAGAATATTTTTATTTTAATGAAGTCCCAATAGTTTATTTTTGTCTTTGTTTCCCTTATGTCAGGAGACATAACTAGTAAGAATTTGCTACAGCTGATGTAAAAAAGGTTGCTGTCTGTGTTTTCCTCTAAGATTTTGATGGTCTTATGTTTCACATTTAGGACTTCCATCCATCTAGAATTGATTTTTGTGTATGGTATAAGAAAGTAGTCCAGGTTCATTCCCTTGCATGTTGCTGTCCAGTTTTCCCAACACATTTTGTTGAAGAGACTTTCTTTTTGCCATTGGATATTTGTTCCTGCTTTGTCAAAGACTGGCTTTTCTATTCTATTCCCTTGAATTATGTGTCTACTTTCGTGCCAGTAGTATATTGTACTGATGACTACAGTATTGTAATATACCTTGAAGTGAGGAATTGTGATTGACTTGAGCTTTGCTTTGTTTTTTCAAGATTGCATGGGCTACCCAGGGTCTTTTGGGGTTCCATACAACTTTTAGGATTGATTGTTATAGCTCTGTAAAACATGCTGGTGGTATATTGATCAGGATTGCATTAAACATGTACATTGCTTTGGGTAATATAGACATTTTAGCAATATTTATTCTTCCAATCCATAAGCATGGAATGTTTTTCTAAATCTTTGTGTCATCTTCAATTTCTTTCATAAGTGCTCTATGGTTTTCAGAGTACAGATTTTTTTACTTCTTTGGTTAGGTTTATTTCTAGGTACCTTATGATTTTGGTGCAATTGTAAATGGAGTAGATTCCTTGATTTCTTTTTTGCTGCTTCATTATTGGTATATAGAAATGCAAACCGTTTCTGTACATTGATTTTGTATCAGGTGACTTTACTGAATACATGTATCAGTTTTAGCAAGTTTTTGGTGGAGACTTTTGGGTTTACTGTATAGACTATCATGTCATCGCAAGTAGTGAAAGTTTGACTTCTACCTTGCCAATTTGAATGCTTTTATTTCTTGTTGTTGTTTTATTTCTTATTGCTGAGACTAGGGCTTCCAGTACTGTTAAGTAACAGTGGTGAGAGTGGATGTCCCTGTCTTGATCCTGACCATAGAGGAAAAATTCTCAGTGTTTCTCCACTGAGAATGATATTAGTGGTGGGGTTTTCATATATATGGCCCTTATTATGTTGAGGTAAGTTCCCTCTATCTCTACATTGTTGAGGGTTTTATTGAAGAATGGACGCTGGGGCACCTTGGGGGCTCAGTCAGTTAAGTGTCTGAATCTTGATTATGACTCAGGTCATGATCTCAGAGTCTTGAGATAGAGCCCCACATTTGGCTCTACACTCAGTGGGCAGTGTTTTTAGGATTCTCTCTACCTCTTTCTCTTTCCCTCTCCCAATATGTGCGCTCTCTCAATCTCTCTAAAATAATTAAATTTAAAAAGAACAGATGCTGTATTTTGTCAAAGGCTTTTTCTGCATCAACATAGAGACTCATATGGTTCCTGTCTTTATTTTTATTAATACGGTCTAATTCATTGATTGATTTTGAATGTTGACCCACCCTTGCATCCCAGGAAAAAAATCAACTTGTTCGAGATAAATAATCCTCTTAATATACTGTTTGATCCTATTGGCTAGTATGTTGGTGAGTATTTTGGCATCCATGTTGATCAGGGATTTTAGTCGGTAAATCTCTTTTTTGATGAGGTTTATGCCTGGTTTGGGGATCAAGGTAATGCTGGCCGCATAGGAAGAATTTGGAAGTTTTCTTTCCATTTCTATTTTTTGAAACAGCTTCAGTAGAATAG
>JAQQSY010007485.1:0-10433 GCA_028646535.1 Procyon lotor | reverse complement strand
TTTTTTTTTTTTTTTTAAGATTTTATTCATTTGACAGAGAGAAACACAGTGAGAGAGGAAACACAAGCAGAGGGAATGGAAGCGGGAGAAGCAGACTTCCTGCAGAGCAGAGAGCCCGATGCGGGGCTCGATCCCAGGACCCTGGGATCTGACCTGGGCCGAAGGCAGACGCTTAGCGACTGAGCCACCCAGGCGCCCCAGAAAGAAGATTCTTAAGGTGAGTGTAGATTGCCACAACCTTGAAGTTGATAGCCTTTGGGTATGGGCCCCTTTTTTCCCCTTTCCCTTTCTGCCCTTGGCTAGACTGCCATGCTCTGGAAGCACAAGGCTGAGGGCAGAAAAGGGTTTATAGGAGGGTAGGTGGACTGCCACAGTTCAAGGCTGGCCATAGTTTTCCCCGGGGAGCTAGCTGGGTCCTTCACATTTATAATTGTGTACACACAAGTCAGAGTGTTTAATGCTGGCTCTAACAAAATGCACTCTGAGTTCAACCTATAAGCTGCAAAAGTGGCCCCCAACTGGTGCAGGCAAGTGAGTCATAGCTTACCATACCCCAGGCTTGCTCCTCCTGGCCTGCTGGAAGTCCAAGAAGCCACGAGCCACTTGAGACCAAGGGGGCAGCCCTCGTTTCCAACACAGCAAACATAGGGTAGGGATGCTGAGGGAGCCTATCTCTGAGGCTGGTGCTCTGCTATTTCTCCAGCTGACTCTTAATTCACTGTAGTGACTGAGACATGTCCCCTCACCGACCTTATCTTTCTTCCATGGTTACTAGAGGTCACCCAGGCACACCTTGCTTCCATGATGAGAGCCACCACTGCTCTCTGGTGCAGGGGCAGGGCAAGAAGAGAAGTTCTTTTCCCAGAGCGAGGCTCACCTCTTTGTGTTCCCACCAGCTGGGCCTGGGTTTCCACTGCCATGGCGTTCTATGGATAGATTACAGATAGGCACCGTTCTTCAGCGGGGGTCCTGGATGTGGCCACTTCTGGGTCTGCAGACTCTGGCACCCAAAGGGGTGAAAGGATCCAACCCTAGAGTCCAACCATCTCATGGCCCCTCCTGACTCGTGCCCATGACTTCTGCCTCTTTCTGCTCTCCTGCCTCCTACACCTCCTTACCCCTCCACCTGGTTACCTCCAGACATGATTAAAACACTTGGAAAGGTCCCAAGATCCTTATGCAATTATCTCCCTACCTCCTCACTGACGCTGTGGGCTTCACATGTCAGTAGTTGAAGGGGAAGAGGATGTGAGGGAGTGGAAAGAAGGATGATTTGGTTCTACCTGTCCCTCTGCCAGTCTGACGAGATTCCACTAGTAGAGATAGACATGGGGTGACATGTCAACCAGAAATTGCTAATCCTCTTGGAAAGATGTTTTGCTCTATTAATTCACCAGGCACTTGTCCATTAATTGTATGTTGAGTTTATCTCATATAAGTTATATGAGACATACATAGTTCCTGGACTATAGCTGTTTATTAATATTTCAGTTCCAAATACTTCACACATTGCTGCATCCTGTGGGCTCAGTAGTGTGCTGACATGGCTCCCAACCAATGTGGGCAAAGAGGAGAGTGACAGTAACAGCAAACATGCATTTTACATTCATTTACTCACTTAATTCCCCTCACAATCAAGAACTAGGGACTAAGATTACCTCCATTTAACAGATGAGGAAACGGGGGCGCTCAGAGGCTACCTAATTGGCTCCAAGTCACAGTCAGGATGTGAAGACAGGCTCTCAAGCCCTGAAGACTAGGCTTTGACTTTCTTTCTCTGTGACAGACCCTGACAGACTCCGACTGACAGACCCTTACAGACCCTGACTGACAGACCCTGACAGACCCTGACAGACAGACCCTGACGGACCCTGACAGACCCTGACAGAGCCTGAAAGACGCTGACTGACAGACCCTGACAGATCGTGAGCTGCCAGAAGACTTCTCTGTGAGGCAACCTGGGCAGATGAGAAGCTACCAGAAAGAGAACCTATAGTTACCAAGCTCTTCCACCAGCCAGAGGCCATAAATCACCATGTCAATGTCTCCTTAGATGAGCACAGAGCCCAGCCCTAGCCAGCAGAAGCCAAGTTTCAAAAAGTTTTGTCTTCTTTTTAAGGGCAAGGGTGTCCTATTCAAATCACTTCTCTACCTGGGAATCTGTACCATTTTTACTGAACACTTTCTCTGCATCGTACTAAACGCTGTGTATGGATTTGCTGTTTTAAGCCTCATAACCTCATGAAGTATGCATTATTTTCATTTTAAAAAATTAATTTATTTAACAGAAAGAGAGTGTGTGATAGAGCATCTGCAGGGGGAGGGGCAGAAGGAGATGGAGAAGCAGGCTTCCGGCTGAGCTGGGAGCTCAATGCAGGGCTGGATCCCAGGACATCATGACCTGAGCCGAAGGCTTAACTGACTGAGCCACCCAGGTGCTCCAGGTATGTGCTATTTTAAAAATCCAGCTTCTATTTTATTAAAGTAACTTCTTGCATAGAGTTTAAGGTCAAACCTTATGAAAGTAAAGTTTATTATTATTTTTTAAAGATTGTATTTATTTGATAGAGAGCGTGTGCGACAGAGTGAGAGAGCGTGAGTGGGGAGGAGCAGAGGGAGAGGGACAAGCAGACTCTGTGCTGAGCCCAGAGCCTGACATGGGGCTCGATCCCGTGACCCTGAGATCATGATCTGAGCCAAAATCAAGAGTCGATGCTTAACTGATTTGGCCACCCAGGCCCCCCTGAAGTAAGGGTTATTATTAAAAACAACGTATTCCCTCCACACTGCTCCATTTTCCACTTCCACAGATTCAATCACTTTTAACTATTGTAGTATTCCTTTGGTTTTTAAAAACTTGCTTAAAGTGATTTTCCATTGTTGGGTTTTATTCTGCTTTTATTTCCCTTACTAACATTTCCATATTTTATTTTGAATTGGAACTTATGAAACTTCAAAATTTGTAAGAATTTGGGTATTCAGCAATTAAATATTTGAGATTTCTATTATATTAAATTGTCTCCTAAGCAACTAAATTTAAAAATGTGGGGTGCCTGGGTGGCTCAGTGGGTTAAGCCTCTGCCTTCAGCTCAGGTCGTGTGATCTCAGGATCCTGGGATCGAGCCCCACATGGGGCTCTCTGCTCAGCGGGGAGCCTGCTTCCCCCTCTCTCTCTGCCTGCCTCTCTGCCTACTTGTGATCTCTCTCTCTGTCAAATAAATAAAATCTTAAAAAAAAAATCCTCAATGCTGGCACTGGGAGCCTCAATCCTAGTTTTATATTATTTTTTAAAATATCGTAAACTCACAAGATGGGATGGGGGGGCAGACAAACCACAAGAGACTCTTAATCTCATGAAACAAACTGAGGGTTGCTAGGAGGTTGTGGGGAGGGATAAGGTGACTGGGTTATGGACATTGGGGAGGGTATGTGCTATGGTGAGTGCTATGAATTGTGTAAGACTGATGATTCAGACTCGTACCCCTAAAGCAAATACATTATATGTTAATAAAAAATATATATCACAAACTCTTGATCTTCTACTCTGTGATTTATTTTCCAATATTTAACCCCTATTTTTAAAATTTAAATTCAATTAACTAACATACAGTGTTATCGGTTTCAGAGGTAGTTTAGTGATTCACCAGTTGCATTTAACACCCAATGCTCATCACATCATGTGACCTCCTTAATGCCTATCACCTGGTTACCCCATCCCCTTCACCCTCAGTTTGTTTCCTATAGTTAAGAGTCTCTTATGATTTTGTCTTATTTTCCCCTCCCTTCCCCTATGATCCTATTTTGTTTCTCAAATTCCACATAAGTAAATCACATAATTGTCTTTCTCTGATAGACTTATTTCACTTAGCATAATACCCTCTAATTCCATCTGTGTTATTGCAATTGGGAAGATTTCACTTTTTTGATGGCTCAGTAATATTCTATTATATATTATATATATGATATACGTGTAATACATATACATCATATATATATATATATATATATATATATATATATATATATATATATGATCTCCCATATCTTCTTTATCCATTCATCTATTGATGGTGACCTAGGCTCTTTCTATAGTGGACATTGCTGCTATGAACACTGGGGTGCCCCTTCGGATCACTACATTTGTATCTTTGGGGTAAATACCCAGGAATGCAATTGCTGGGTCATAGGGTAGCTCTATTTTTAACTTTTTGAGGAACCTCCATACTGTTTTTCAGAGTGGCTGCACCAGCTTGCATTCCCACCAACAGTATAGGAGTATATTCAACAGTATAGGAGTATAGGAGTATATTCCCTTTCTCTGCATCCTCACCAACATCTGTTGTTTCCTGATTTGTTAATTTTAGCTATTCTGACTGGTATGAGGTGGTATCTCACTGTGGTTTTGATCTGTATTTTCCTGATGCCAAGTGATGTTGAGCATCTTTTTCATGTCTGTTGACTGTTTGTATGTCTTCTTTGGAGACATGTCTGTTCATGTCTTCTGCCCATTTCTTGACTTAACCCCTATTTTTGTATCAACATCACCCCAAGACTTTTGTCACAGATAAATACGATGTACACTCAGGAAATAACTGCTCCTAATATCAGTCTATTAATTAGGCCTGAATTAATATTTGCTACATAAAAATTTTTTATAATTTTTTTTATTTTTATAGCAAATTTTATAGCAAGTTTTTATTAAAATATTACTTGCTACATAAAAATTTTTCTAAAAATCTTGCTTCATAAAAATATTTCCCCTACTATTATCTAGTTTGGGATTATTTGTGCCACTAGCATTTAGTCACCTGATTGTCAATTGTCTATTGCTACATTAAAAATTACCTAAAATTTTAGCTCAGAATGACATTTATCTCCTATCATTTCAGAGGGTGAGGAATTTGGAAGTGTCTTAACTCAGTAGTTGTGGCCTCATTTTTCAGGAGGTTTTTAGTCAATCTGGTGGGTGGGGTGGAGAGAGAGAGACAGAGATGGGGAGAGGAAAAAGAGAATGGGGGGGGGAGGAAGAGAGGGAGGGAGAGAGAGAGAGAGAGGGATGGGGAGAGGGAGAATTGAAGATGTAAGGATGTAAGCTTTCTTTCTTTCTTTTTTTTAAAATTTATTTGAAAGAGAATGAGAGAAAACACAAGCAGGGAGAAGGGGCCAAGGGTGAGGGAGAAGCAGACCCCCAGCTGAGCAGGAAGCCTTGATGTGGGGCTCCATCCCAGGACCCCAGGATCACGACCTGAGCTGAAGGCAGATGCCCAACCAAGCCACCCAGGTGTCCCAAATATAAGCTTTCTTTTTGTTAGAAGTGCCATTAAGTCCCATCCACACCCAAGGAGAGTGGAATTAAGATGCAGTATAGTTAACATACAGTATTATATTAGTTTCAGGTGTACAATATACTGATTCAACAATTTATACATTATTCAGTGCTCATCATAAACGTGGGTGGGGGGATGGGTTAAATTGGTGATGGATTAGGAGGGCACTTGTAGAGGTCCCTGGGTGGCTCAGTCGGTTAGGGATCTAACTCTTGATTTCAGCTCAAGTCACGATCTCAGGGTCGTGAGATCAGGCCACATTGGGCTCCACACTAGGCAGGAATCTGCTTGAGATTCTCTCTCTCCCTCCCTCTCCCCCTCCCCACCTCTTCCCTCTCTTAAAAAAAAAAAGGACTACACTTGTTGCCATGAACACTGGGTATTGTGACTAAATTCTACACTGAAACTAATACACTGTGCCTTAACTAACTGGAATTTATTTTTTTTAAATATTTTTTTATTTATTTGACAGAGAGAGAGAGAGATCACAAGTAGGTAGAGAGGCAGGCAGGGGTGGGGAGGAAGCAGGCTCCCTGCTCAGCAGAGAGTTGGATGAGGGGCTCAATCCCAGGACTCTAAGAACATGACCTGAGCCGAAGGCAGAGGCTTTAACCCATTGAGCCACCCAGGCGCCCCAACTAACTGGAATTTAAATAAAACTTAAAATAAAATTTATAAAAACTTTAAAAAGATAAAAAACATTTATGGAAAAAGTTGTGGGAAAAATATATAATACAGAATCAGCCATTTTAACCATTTTCAGGTGTACAATTCAATGGCATTAATCACATTCACGATGTTGTGGAGCCATCATTATTTATATTGATGATTGATTATATTAATTAGATTTCCCAAATTTTTCAACACCTGGAAGAGAAATCATTATGCAGTAACTCCCCATTCTCAGCTCCCCGCAAGCCTCTGGTAACCTGTAATCTACCTTCTGAATGAATTTGTTTATTCTAGGTATTTCATACAAGCGGAACCAAAGAATATTTGTCTTTTGGTGTCTGGCTTATCTCACTTAGCATAACGTTTTAAGGGTTCATTCGTCAGAATTTCCTTCTTTTTATGGCTAATAATATTCTTTTATACGTATATACCATATTTGTTCATCCATCCATCCATCCATCCACTGATGGGACACTTGGGCTGTTTCTACCTTTTGGCCATTATGAATAATGTGGTAATGAACACTGGCATCCAGGGGCGTCTGGGTGGCTCAGTCGTTAAGCGTCTGCCTCCGGCTCAGGTCATGATCCCAGAGTTCTGGGATCGAGTCCCGCATCGGGCTCCCTGCTCGGCGGGAAGCCTGCTTCTCCCGCTACTCCCTCTGCTTGTGTTCCCTCTCTCGCTGTGTTTCTCTGTCAAATAAATAAAATCTTAAAAAAAAAAAAAAAAGAAAAGAAAACTGGCATCCAAGTATTTGAGTCTCTCTTCTTTTTGTAAAGATTCATTTGAGAGAGAGAACATGAGCAGCAGGGAGTGGCAGAGGGAGGAGGAGAAGCAGGCTCCCCGATGAGCAAGGAGCCAGACATTGCACTTTATCCCAGGACTCTGAGATCATGACCTGAGCTGAAAGTGAGTCTTCTCAATTCCTGTGGGTTGCCAGGGAGTGGGGGAGGAGAAAGAAGGTGTGATTACTGATAAGGTTTTCTTCTAGGGTGATGAAAAAATTGTGAAACTAGGGAGAGGTGGTGGTTGCACAACACTGTAAATGTACTAAATGCCGAGTCATATTTTATTTTTTTAAAAGATTTTATTTGACAGAGAGAGACAGAGAGCGAGAGAGAGAGAGCGCACAAGCAGAGGGAGTAGGAGAGGAAGGCTTCCCACTAAGCAGGGAGCCTGATCTGGGACTTGATCCCAGGACCCCAGAATCATGACCTGAGCCAGAGGCAGACACTTAGCGACTGAGTCACCCAGGCGCCCCAAGTCATACATTTTAAAAGTTATTTTATGCTATGTGAATTTCACCTTGATTAAAGCACACATGCACATGCTGCCCACACCCACCCCCACCTTCCAATAAAAAATCCCATGGACAAAAAAACAAAAAACACATATACAATAAGGTATCTCTTCACATCTACCAGGATGGCCATATATGTATGTGTGTATGTGTATATATAGATACAGAATTTTTTTTTAAAGAAAAAAAAAACAAGTGTTGGGAAAGATGTGGAAAAACTGTAACCCTCATATGATGCTGGTAGGGATGTAAAATGGTACAACCACCATGGAAAAGTTTGACATTTCCCCAAAAAACTCAACACAATTACCAAATGAACCAGCAATTCCACCTTCCCACTAGAGAAAAAAGTTAACCTTATTTTCCTTTTTTTTAAGTTCCTTCAATGTACTTCTGTACGTGACTATCTTCCTATTATATTTCCTAGGCATTTAGAAACCTGGGGTTCAGAGGGGTTCGCTGCCTAATTATGTTTGCATCGATAGTTCAGGATATTTTACCACTGACCCTTAATTGCTGATCTTCATTCAAACGGTTCCCCACCAGCCAGGGTATAAAGAGGGGAAACAGTCGCGGAGGAATTCCTGCAGCAAAAAGGCGCAGCAACAGCTGGTGACTGAGCAGAGTCACCTCCCTCCTGCTAAGCACCTGCCGCTGGTCTTACAGATTTATCAAAATACAAGCTGATGAAGGCAAGAAGGCAGGCGTGGTAGAGCCTAGGAACAGAGTCTGCTGCATAGCAGGGAAGCCATTTTGCCCTTGCCGGCTGTGGGCAAGCCCCGCATGAACAGCTACCGCGCCTTTCCTGTGGCTGACCCTGTGCAGGGGCAGGCAGAGCAGCCACACAGCTGTAGCTCGGACACCATCAAACCAGTGCGAGACGAAACCTCACATGTGAGGAGGGGAGGTATGCACATACTTAACAGAGGAAAAACTGATCCTTCGGCAGTCTTTCAGTTATTTTCTTTTGAGCTTGGATGCAGGCCTGGTGTGCTTTAGTGGTCTGGCCAGCCTGTTCAAATAAATGAGATTTTAAAGTACCTTCTGTGTCTAAACTCCTTTCTACTAATTTAAAGTGAAACTAGATGGCAGTGCTGGCTCATTCCTTCAGTTTCACATTTTTACACATGCCTATTATCCACGAGAAGCTGTGAGGGCAGAGCCAAGAGCCCGTGGGCTCCGGTGGCATTAGAGGGAAGACCAGGAAGAAAGGGGGGCTGTTGCCAGACATGCAAACAGCACAGCTGCGGGCCAGGCCCCTCCCCACGCTCTGCCAGGATTTCGAGGGAGAGGGAACTGCTAGTCCCACCGTTACTGTGACCCTGATCCTCTGCTGGGGCCTTTCTTGCATGGGAACTGCAGGCGGGCCCTAGGGATGCGAGTCTTTGGGCTTGGCCATCCCTGGGTCAGTCCGCTTCGGCAGTGGAGGAGTTCAGCTGATCTTTTAGCTGTGCAGGGATGACTGGGTAGGGCAACGCAAGGCTATCCTTAAGTCATTAGGTCGAGCCACAGGAAATTGTCAGCATTTGACCATTCTGACCTTTGAAAATGGCTGTTTCATGCAGTTCAACCTAAACTTTCAGTAAGGGGAAAGAAAGGCAAGAAACTGAAGCTCACACTGTTGTCTGCAGTAGATTCTATTCAATCTATTAGAAGTAGAATAGGTTTCCCAGAACATTAGTTTCCCAATTCATTTTTTCATCTTTCATCTTGTTTAAGGTTCTGTTATGGGCTGAACTGTGTCCTCTCAAAAGGTATGCTGAAGTTCTGATCCCCCTACCTCAAAATGAGAGTATATATGGAAATGGGGTGAGCGTATTTGGAAATGGGGTCTTTTTTTTTAAAGTAGGCTCCATGACTGATGTGGACCCCAGCCAGTGCAGGGCTTGAACTCACGACCCTGAGATTAAGACCCGAGCTGAGACCAAGAGTTAAATGCTAAACTGACCGAACCACCCAAGTGCCACAGAAATGATGTCTTCATCGAGGTAATCGAGTTAAAGCGAGGTCATTAGTGTGGACCCTACCAATGACTGGTGTCTTATAAAATGAGGAAATCTGGCCAGAGGGAAGACATAAAGGCAGGAATGATGCATCTGCAAACCAAGGAATGGCTGAGGCTACCAGCAGCTGGGAGCGGGACTTGAGCAATTCCTTCCCTAGAGCCTTGAGAGAAGCTTGGCCTTGTAGAAAACTTTATTTTGTACTTCTGGTTGCGGAACTGTGAGGCAGTGAGTTCCCCTGTTGTTTAAAATCACCCAGTATGTGGTACTTTGTCATGGCAGCCCTGATGTGAAAGTCTGAATGTTTGTTCCTGCCCCCGCCTTCATATGTTGAAATCCTAATGCCCAATGTGATGGTATTAGTAGGTGGGCTGTAGAGAAATATGTAAGTAATGAAGGGGAGCCCTCATGAGTGGGGTTAGTTCCCTAATAAAAGAGGATTCTAGAGAACCTCTAGCCCCTTTTATCATGTGAGGACACAGTGAGAAGGCGTCAGCTCTAAGCCAATAAGCTAGCTCTCACCAGGTGACTTTGCTGGTGCCTTGATCCTTGACTTTTTAGGCTCAAGAGCTGTGAACAATAAATTTCTGTTGGGTATTTTGTTCTAGCAGCCTGAATGGATGAAGATACCTAGGAAGTAAATACAGGTTCCTTCCAGTGATGATCAACTATGCTGTTGGTAACACAACAGGACAGCTTACATTAAAAATGGTAGAGCTGCTTAATCCTTAGGATTCAGAGCTGAGGTATTCATGCATTCCTATAGGAACTAGTTGTGGTTCCTACTGTGGCCAAAACTTGTTTGGATACAGTAACGCTAGCTTTGTAATTTATCTCACACACACACACACACACACACACACACACACACACACACACACTCCTGCCTTTGGTTTTCTGGCATTTTCAAGTTTGTAGTAAGACTTTCAGTATGAATTTCTTCTTCAGTCTGCAATGGGGCAGACATCATGCTTGTGCAACCTTAAGGAGCCCATTCAAATTTAGGAGAACCAGAAACTTATTCTAAGGAGACACAAAGAATTGCTGATACCATCACACAGAGTCCTTCTGTGTTAAAGAGTTTAGAAGGTGGAACTAGAGGTTCCTGGAGTTGTATTCCGTAGATTTGTT
>JAQQSY010007484.1:0-10434 GCA_028646535.1 Procyon lotor | reverse complement strand
AAGGGGAGGGGGACCAGGACGGGGGACAGTCAGGACGGGGGCTGGAGAGGAGGTTTAACCTGTCCCGGGGGGCTCCGGGTGTGAGCTGTGCCCAGGGGAGGACCCCTGTCCCCTGGGGCTCAGTCTGTGAGCTGTCCCCGGGGGAGGACCCCTGTCCCCCGGGACTCAGTCTGTGAGCTGTCCCCCGGGAGGACTTCCCCCCTGCAGAGCTGTAGCCTCCCTGAGCCCCAGCAGCTCCCCACTGGGGTGGGTGCCGAGGCCTGGAGAAGGGGGTTGCATAGGGCACCAACACAGCCCCAGCCTCACTCGGGGATGTCCCACCTGGCGTGGTCCATCCTGGCTGCCTTGGGAGCCGACAGATCCCCTTCCCTGGCCGCCCCAGCAGGTATTACCATTTGGATGTCAGCGCACGGAGGACCGGACACCAGCGAGGGGCAGCAGTGGGCCCACGGCACATGTGGACCTCGTGGAAGCTGAGATGGGGTCCCCACTCCTGGCGGGGCTCCCCCCGCCGCGATGCCCTGACCCCATCTGCCCGTGGCCCCGGGCTCCCTCTGCTCCTTTGGCGTTGTGTCATCCATGGAGACTGGCATTTGCAAGAGCTCCCTGGGGCTGGAGAGGCTCCCCTCACAGGGGACAGAGAGCAGGAACCGGAAGTGGGGTGCGGAGGGCAGCCCCAGGGGCCAGAGTCACAGCTCCTGGGCAGAGATCCAGCGAAGCCACTCCCGGCCGTGGCCTGGGCTCCGCGGCCAGAGCTGCCCGCCAGCCCGACCTTCGGGGCCCCCGCAGTGAGCCGCACACCCACAGAGAGCTCCGCGGGCCCCCAGAGCCGTCGGCACAGGCCGTCGGCATGCCCGCAGACAGGGCGGCCAGTGCGAGGACCGAGTCCCCTGCTCGGGTCCCCCGAGGCCACCCCATGGCGGGGGGCGGGTTTAGTTAGCACTTTCTACTGCTCTGGGCTTGTCTATAAAATGCGGGGCCCGTGCCGCCTGCCCCCCAGTTGCCGGGACAATGACACAGGATCTCCACCAGGCCTGGCGGGGAGCCCTCGTGGACTGTGCTCGGCCCACGTCCTTCCCGGCAGGAGCTCCCACACGCCATGGCGTTCCCCCTCCTGCCCGGGCTCCCCAGACCGGAGGCTCGCCAGGGCTCCCAACCCCCGGGCGCCGCACACGGTGGTGGGGGGGATGCAGGGTGGGCCCAGGGGTCGGCGGTGACGGTGACAACGGTGGCCCCTCGCTCACTGCGCTCGGCCCCACGCTGACCGGGCTCCTGGTCGGGCCGTCACCAGCAAGGGACGTCCCGGCACTTCTGCGGCAGACGCCAGCGGGCGTCACCACCCTCCCCGTCGGGCAGGGCCGGGGACAGAACCTGAGATGAGTCAAGGACTGGGCTGCCGGGGAATCCCTGTGCCCTGCCGTGCCCTCTGTGTCCTGCTCCCCACAGTCACACCTCACACACGTCTCACTGCGTCCCTCACCGCCCTGGAGGGGAAGCTTGGAACGCAGCAAAACCTGATAGAACCTGCAATCACACCACCGCGTAGACACCGGCGTCCAAGGCGCAGGGAGGCAGACAGAGCGTGTTCGTGTCCCTTTAAGTGAGGACGGGGTGGGAGGGGGGTGGTGCGGGGGGACATGCTGGGACGGTCACCATGCTGGAGATGGCCGGTGTGCTGCCTGGGATGCCCCACCTCGCCGACGGGAAGGGTACAGCTTCTCTTCTCGGAGCGACCTCTTCGGAAAGACCTAGGGAAAGTTCCCTAACCGGGTGGGGTGCTTTCGGTCACGGCGGTCTGGACGGTGGCCCTGCCCGGCGGGACGGGACAGCGGAGGGTCTGGCCCCGGCGGGGTGAGGTGAGGCCAGGCCGGGCTGGAGGGTGGGCTCACGGCAGGCCGTGCTTGTGACGTCTGGGGAGAGGTCCCCTGTGTGTTCGAGGGACAATACACATGTAAGAGTAGGGGGAGGGCAGGGAAGGTCGAAGAGGATTGCGGTGCCAGAAGCCAGCGCTGATCCCTTGTCATTGCGTGAAAGGTTTCCAACCCCGCCGGCCAGACAGCTGCCCCGGGCTGGGAGAACGTTCTAGAAAGCCAGACCGAGCGCGGCTCCCCTTCGTGTCCCTCCCAGGGGGCAGAGGCGTCCCGGATTCCCGGCCCTGGGCATCGAGCTCCGGAGTCGGCCCCAAAGCTGCCTTCCCTGGGGAGACCGGCCCTGCCGCGCGGGACCCAGTGGCTGAGGGACACGAAGGACCGAGCTGGCGGCAGATGTCCCCACCCCGGTTGAGTCCGCGCTCTGCCGAATTTAGGCTCCGTGCGGAATTCTGAATCACCACTCAGGCACAGCTCCGGGAGGCCGGCTTGTTTTCCAGGGGAAGAATGTCCTCGGGGATTTCTCTCCGTGTGTGTGTTTTCTCACGACCCCTCCCTCCCGCCGCGGCCCGTTTCACGATGCGTCCCGTCTGCTGTCACATGGGGCATCACCCCCCCATCGCCAGCTGCTCGCAGCGTCACCCGCGGCCTCGATGCGGCAGCCCCCCTTCCCTTCCCTCCATCTGCGGCTTCCTTGTGGCCGCGGCCGAGCCACCCAGCGCAGCTCCGTGCTGCGGGCCGGCCGCTCGCCTGTCCCTGGGAGCTGCGAGGCCATGACGGTGTCCTTCACTCGATGCACAGTCAATGCCCTGGGCCAAGTGCCTATTGCTGCTCTGGCAAACTAAGGTTCTTCTCTGGAAAACAGAAAGCCAAGGTCCTCTGGAGAGCGGAGAAGCTCTTCCTGATTCCCTTGACCTTGCGCGTTGGGTCTCGTGCAGGAGGCACCCCCGTGGGGCTGTGCTCACCGTAGAGCAGGACGAGGACGGCCCGCGGGCCCCTTGAGGACAACGGGGACCTCAGACACGGGCACGCGGGCAGCAGGCGGCAGCAGGACCCCGCGGGACTGCCGGCCTCCGTGGTCGCCCTGGGCACTAGGTGTGGCTCGGAGCTGCCCTGGGGGCCCGTGCTTGCCGGTCTCCTAGAATCGCTTCCTGGCTCCTGTTCTCAGGCTGTGGTCTAGGACCTGCCAGGACCTCGTCTGATACAGGAGTCCCCCAGCTCAGCGAGAGTGGGGCGCAGGGGTCTCCCCACCGAGTCTCTGTCGGCAGGAGCTGCGGGATCAGGAGGGAACACGGTCCTTGAAGGCCTGTCTGAGCCCACGTCCCTGCCCCCGCCCACCCGCACCCCGCTCTGAGGGAACATTTTCCGGCCAATAGCGGATGAGAGGCAGACGGGAGACTCAGGCCAGGTCAGCTTCCCCCAGCCTCAGGGGCCCTTTCCCCGTGACCTGCTGGAAAGAGGAACCTGGAAATCGAGCAGCCCCCCATGGGGACGTGTCACAGGTGGACGGAGACACTCAACACGCTCAAAACACCCGACCTGTTGGGTCAGTGATGAGCTCACCTGCTCCCCGAGGGCTGTGGACACTCTGGGGGCACGGCTGGGAGACCACTGGGCTTCCTCCCCTGGAGGGTCAGCGGGCCCAGCACACGTGTTGACGGGAGTCCCACAGTGAGAGAGGACACCCCCCTGAGAACATGCCCCTTGGGGGGTGGGGGCAGGGGGTGCTGTCCTCCCCCACCCTCTCTGCCTCCCCTCAGCTCTATTCTTAGCAGGGCTGGTTGTCGGAGGGGGCGCCCTCACGGCAGGTGGGTGGGCCGGGGCCCCTGCTCCTAGCTGGGGGAGGACTGGGCCCCCGGATTGTGGGTGGCGGGCGTGGCCATCCAGCGGCCTGGCTGGTAGAGCAGACACGGTGAGAGAGCCCCCAGCCCGAGCGGACACCCCGAGGGCCGCTGCCAGCTCCGGGGGGCTCTGCTCCCTTGGCCATGACCGTGGGGAGGCGGCCCCGCGTGGGGACTGCGCCTTTCTCTGGGGTCTTGAAGCCAACCCCCCGGGACAGGCCCGTGGGCAGGAGTGGAGCTCCTGCCGGAGGGCTCTGTGCATCTCGGTTCCTACAGCGGGGCCCAGGGGCGGCCGAGCAGGGGCCGAGTGGAAGGGGAGGCTTGGGGCGCATGGGCCTTGCTGTCCTGTGGAGTGGGGCGCGAGTGCTGCCCGCGTGGCCGGGGGCTCAGGCCGCTCACCCCTACCGCGGACGAGGCCGGTGTCCCTTCGGGAGCCCCCCATGTCCCTGTTCGTCAGTGGGGACCCAATGGCGCCCGTCCTGCTGCTGGGCCCTGGGCTGGGCGCCCTGCCCTGGCTGAGCAGAGCCCCAGGCCCCCCGCCCACTCCCGGGCACGACGGAGAGACGCTCAAGGGCAGCGGGCGCAGAGCCAGGCCGGCAGCGCCAGTCCCCGGAAGAATCACCTGGGGGCTGCGCGGAAACTGGCAGCGTCCTCTCCGCCCGTGCATAATTCATGAGATCGGAGGACTTCCCGGGCCTGGTGCCAGCCCCTCCGCAGCCCAGCCGCCAGCTGAAGGCCAAGGAACAGCCCAGGTGGGGGGAGGAGGGGCAGCTGGGGGGGGGCAGGGGGCAAGGGGAGGGCGGAGGGTCTGGGGGCGGGGAGGCTGCTCTGTTTGGCACTGCGAGGGCGCGGGCGGCGCACACAGGTCATGAGACTTTCGCCCAAACCCACAGAACTCACACCTCCAGGAGGGATCCTGACGTAAGCTGCAGCCTCTGCACGGCGGTGACGCCAGCGCCCAGGATCTCGGTGATCTCCCCGCGGCGAGTGTGCCGGGGGCGGGGGGGGGGGCGCGGGGGGGGGCACGGTGCGGTGAAGGGGGGGCATGGGAAATCTCGGTACTGGGCTCAGTTTTGCTGGGAACCTAAAACCGCTCTGAGGAATAAAGTTGTTTTTTTTAAAAGCATTTCTTTGCAACCCTTCAAAATGCATCTTTCCCTAAAAGTTCAAATGTGTTTCATTATGAAAACACCGGACATTCATTTTAACGTTCAAACCTTTGCAACACCCCTCTGTGACTCCCCCGGGGAGCACTGACGCGGGCCGAGTCCTCGGGCAATGGCCGGCAGACTTCCCGACACCCTCTTGTCTCACTCTACCCCCCACCTTCCAGAAGCTTCCTTGACTCCGCTGTATCACCCAGGGTCTGCACGGCAGCAGATCCAGGTTTCATGGGCTGAAGCTTTCACACTTTGGGGCACCATTCCAAGAAAAAGAATGCAAATGATAACCACGAAATGTAGGTGAAAAAGTGCCTATTTGGAATGAGAAAAGAAATCATAGCAAAGGATCATATTTAAATTCCATATACATGACAAAGTCAAGAAAAATGACCGATCACTTGACAAACCTGTGTGATTAACTTTTTTTCTCACTTTCAACTGGATACGGAAGTTGCCTCTTCAGGGGGCAATGATGTCATAATGTAGCACTTCCTATTAAAAAAAATCTCCTAAAAAAGGAGAATAAAAAGATAATTCAGGCTTTCCTATTGCATGGTTGATCAAATTTGTTTCTAATTATTTATACAAAAGCTCCTTTCCTGATGACGTTGAGCCCATTTCCAGGATACACAAATACAGGGAACCCTGTGCCAAGATGCTCTTTGTTTTCTATGAGCTGTCAGGTTTGGAGAACGTTCCAGAGACCAGCTCTGCCGCATTCCCAAGCTCACACGTTTCCAGAACCAGGACCCACCGGACACACCGGTGTCCAGACTCGACCTCTCATCCCTTGGTCCGTGTGGCGTGGCCACTGAGGTCAGGGTGACAGACGGGGGAGTCCCCGGGCAGCCACAACTCAGGTGTGCCGCCCAGACGTGGGCGTGAACCCCCAGTATAGACAGCCACTCTACCAAGCTAGCTGTGGCCCCAATTCTGTGCCTCCCAAATGCCCGTGGCTCCCAAGGCCCCAGAGGGGCCGCGCCTGGGGTGGGGAGGGGTCCAGAGCGGAGAGAGTGAGGTCGTAACTGGTCGTGATGGGAATGTCTCATTTTTGCAAAGTTTCTGCCAGCTCGGGAGGGGCCAGCACCCGTGCCCCCCACCCCCTGTATCGGAGGCCCCGCCCTCTGGGTGGGTCTGAGCCCTCAAACAAGACCAGGAGAATCCTCCAGAAACAAGCGGCTAAAGGAGCGGCCCCAGGGTGTGGGGACAGGCCAGTCGGAACCAGCCTGCCCAGGACAGAGCCTCGGGCCTCTCCCGGCTCTGGAGGACTTTGCTCCTGGCTCATCAGGGAAACCGTGGCCGGGGTCTGTGGGGGGCACATCATGGGAATGTCTGGACCTGAGCCCACGACGGTGACGTGACGACGACGGTTACGTGATGACGGTGACGTGACGACGGTGAGAGCCGTCCTGACGGCCTGATCAGTCCAGGACGTTCTCGGGGAGCGCCACTCTCGTCCCCTCCTGCCGTCCCCTGAATAAGGGTGAGGGTCACCCACACAGAGCATGAGAAGCGGCTCCCCACCCCCGAGGGCCGCACCCCCCCCCGCCGCCCTCAGCAGCAAACGGTACTCATTTCCGAGGGCGACTGGGAAAGATGTGAGCAGGCACCAGAGAGAAAACTTGAGAAAGAGGTGGGGGCACCTTCCTGGGCCCATCACCCCAGGCTCAGGGCCCAGGTGGGCTCCCCGCAGCACGTAGGGAGGGATCCCTGGCCCAGGGGCCCCACACTCTGGTTGAGATGCCGTGAGGCCGGTCATCAAAGGGGCGGGCACAGCACTTGTGTGTCGTCCCCCTCCTGCTCCAGGCGTGTCGGCGACAGGTGCCCTCCCCGACCCACCCCATGGGGCCTTGAGCTCTGAACACTCCTGCTGCAAGGGCAGATCTGGAGCAGGTGTCGGTCCCACTGTCTGTGCCCACTGCCCGGGCACTACGGTCACGTGCGTCGGGAGCTGGGGGCAAGTCACCCAGACCATCCGCTTCTATATTCAATCAACAAACACGCATCGTGTGACTCCTTGTGTGGGCACTAGGCACTCGTGGTATAGCAGCGAGCAGAGAGGACACCCCTGCTTTGCAGCATCTGTCCGATCAGAGAGCAGACCCTGACCCCCGACACAGCCCACACACGCGCACACACACACACGGCATTTCCAGCTGTAGTGAGCGGCTGCTCGGGGGCCGAGGACAGGAGCCTGGTGTCGTGGGGTGATTCGTCATGTCTTCCCGGTGACGGACGCCCGAGGTCCCAGGAGGGGGTGAGCTGAATGGAGGCCAGGCATGGCGGAGGCATAGGGTGCAGGAAGGGGAACCGCCTGGCAAAGATCGTGGGTTGGGAGGTGAGCCCATGGGCTTCCATCCACGTGAGCTGGTCTGTGCTGGGTGTGAGGGGAGGAAGGGACAGGGACCAGGAAATGCCTCTGTGTCTAGACCAACAGGCTGGAAAATGGACAGCAGGGCCCTCAGTAGCCCCAGCAGGTCAAGTCATGCTAACCAATAGTCCCGAGCCCTCCGAGGCTTAGGTCCCCATCTTTATCTCACTCGGGGACCCTCCCGAAACACGAGGTGGCCATGGCAGAGAGGCGGGGGGAGACTCGGGAATGGTGCCGGCTTCTGCGGGCTGTCCCCGCAAGTCGTGTGTCGCTCACTCGCTCCCGATGGCCAGAGGAGTCACACACTGTGACAGAAGTCCGGCTGGGAGAGGAACGTTCGGATGGACCCCCCCTGGGGCAGGTGGGGGTGGAGGGAAACGACCTCGGCCTGTTTGGGACACTCGGGGGAGGGGTGCTGAGTAGACTGACCCCAAGGAGGCTGCTTGAGCCGGGACCCCCCAGGCCCCAACAGCCACAGCCAAGGCTGCAGACGGAGACCCCAGGTTCAGGAGTAGACAGGGATTTGAGTCCACGGAGGACTCGGAGGAAGTAGGAGCCACGCAGCAAGAGGAAACCAGATGAGGAGATCTGGGGCTTTGGTCTTTTGTTGTCAATGCATCTTGTTGTTTTTCAGATAAAGAAGTCCTCTACCTCCTGAGTGGACTGGAGGGACCAGCCCCTCGTGTAGTTGCCCAACAGAAGAAAGAGAGCGTGCCTCTGGGGGAAAGCAGTCTTCACCCACTGTCTGCACTTCTTTTAGCCATAATGCCCAGAAGACAGTAACAGACTTTGAGACACGAGATGTAGGAAAATGTGACCCTTAATCAAGAGGAAATATTTGGCATGAGAAGCAGACTCACACGTGACCCAGATGTTAAAGTTATTGAACAGGGACTTTAGAATGACTCTTACAAAGACGTTAAAGAACTTGGAGAAACATACAAAATGAATTAAAGGCTGGAGAATCTCAACAGAGAAATGGAATCTCTGAAAGGGAACCAAAGGCACTCTGCAGCCAAAAGCTTGGTGTCTAAACTCAGGGCTTGGTTGTACGGGTGTGAGAGAGTGCGGTCAGAAGAGAGGGGTCAAAAAACAGCATTCTGGGGGCGCCCAGGTGGCTCAGTGGGCTAAGCCTCTGCCTTCAGCTCAGATCATGATCTCAGGGTCCTGGGATCGAGCTCAGCTCAGATCATGATCTCGGGGTCCTGGGATCAAGCTCAGCTCAGATCATGATCTCAGGGTCCTGGGATCGAGCTCAGCTCAGATCATGATCTCAGGGTCCTGGGATCGAGCCCCACATCGGGCTCTCTGCTCAATGGGGAGCCTGCTTCCCCCCTCTCTCTGCCTGCCTCTCTGCCTACTTGGGATCTCTCTCCTCGCTGTCAAATAAAAAAATCTTTAAAAAAAAAAAAAACAACAGCATTCTGGACGCGTGCTTGAGAGCCAGAGACTAACTATGAGCGCGAGGTGTCACATCATTCGTGCCTTAGATTTATGTGTGTTCAACAATACAGTTTGGGCAAACGCAAGTCAATAGAAATTATCCAAAGCGAGGCATAGACAAAGAAGAAATGGGGACAAAAGGGATGGAATTTAAGGACGTACAAGAAAATCACAAATAATCTATCATCCAAACTCCCACGTAATTGGCATCCCAGAAGAAGAGATTGAGAATGGGACAGAATACATATTTGAAGAGACGATGGCTGAGGATTTCTCCAAAACTGATAAAAGACATCACCCCATAGATTTAGGAAACATTGCAAATTCCGAAGAGGATAAAGGCAAAGAGAACCACGCCCAGGCACATTACAGTGAATCTGTTAAGAGCTGAAAATACAGAGAAAACCTTAGAAGCGTCCAGAGAAAAGCACAGGTTACCTCCTGGGGAAGAGCAGTAAGAATGACAAGCGCCTTCCAGTTACGAACAGTGGAAGCCAGAAGCAATTTGAAACATCTTCGAAGTGCTGACGGAAAGAACTTTCAACCTAGAATTCCATACCCAGTGAAAACATCCTTCTAAAATGAATACAAAAATGAAGGTATCTTCAGATAAACAGAAACTGAAAGAATTTCTCACAGTAGACAGACCGCACTGCGGTTGTTGGTTTTGTACACAACACAACCACACCGGAGGAAGCTCTTCAGGCTGAAGGAAAGCAGTCCCAGCTGGGAGCATCGATCTGTGGAAAGGCAGAGACGGAGCCCCAGAAAAGTCGGGAAAGGAGGGACAAAGGAGGAAAGAGACGGAAGAAGCAAATAGCAAGGCGGAAGTTCCGACGCCAACCATAGCACTAATTCCATTAAATGTAAATGGACTAGACATTCGAGTGGAAATACAGAGCTTATCAGATCGGATAACAAAATCAAGACTCAGCCATACGTTCTCGCCAAGAGACGGGTTCAACCCTAGGACACGAAGAGGTTGAAAGTAAGGGATAGGGAAAGACACAGCGTCCAACTCTAACCACGAGAAGGCAAATGAGGCTGCATAATTCTGGACAAGTCTGCTTCAAGACAAGAGCATCCCCCGAGCTACAGAGGGACGTTTCTTCCTGAGCAAGAGGTGACTCGTCAGGAGAGGAGGAAGTGCTCAGGATGGTTGTGGACGTAGGCAAGGAGCCTGAGGGCAGTTTGCAGATGACGGAAAGAATGAGGGACGTGGGTCAGAGTCCCGGGGAAGAGGGAGGCTTGGAAGGGCGACGAGGCTCCCCTGCCTCCAAGAAAGGAACGAGGAAGAGACAGGGAGAATGACTAGCAGGCGAGGAAGCCTGTCCAAGGCGGAGAGTGGGTCGGCGGGGGCCTGAGCAATAGTTGTGGTCTCGTTCACAAAGTAGGCGTCAAGGTCGTTTTCTGGGAGCGTGAGGTCGGTGGTCCGTGGGGTCTTCCTCGTGGGGCATAAATGGGAAAAAGGGGGGAGGAGGCCAGAACTCCCTCCACTGGCCCCTCTGCAAGTACCTACTGGTACCCACCGTCTATCCGCTAGAGGGCTGGGGGCCAGGACCAAGGGCCAAAGCTGGACGTGCTCACCATGCTGATTCGGATCCCTAAGCTAAGTCCCTCCACCCGCAGGCCACCCGCAGGAAGGAGCCTACCTGTGTGACCCTGGGCGAGCCCTGGCCTCCCTGGCCTTCTGTTTTCTCTGCTGGGTACAGGGTACTTCCCTGAGGCCGGAATGGAGCCTCTGATTC
>JAQQSY010007483.1:0-10434 GCA_028646535.1 Procyon lotor | reverse complement strand
CCCCCCGCAGGAGCCGCACCCACGGACGTGACCCCCCACGGAGAACAGCTCCATGGTTGTGACAGAGCCCGGCCTGGGGAAGATTCGGGATCTTGAGATGGAAGCGCTCGCGATCCACGGGATTGCTTTCAACGTTACTGCCCTGCCAAGAAATCACGGTGGAAAGCCATTTCTGTGTCATCGTGTCGTTTCACAGAATGGCCCTTTCTGAGCGGGACAGCTTTACTTTCTCCTGTCAACAACTTCATCTGCTTCACTCAAGCAGCCCCGAGAGGTGGCCACCCTATTCACCTGCTGGTGGCCGCGGCGGGACCGGGGGCCTGCGGCCCGGGCCCCAGGTCAGGTGCTGTTTCGCGGTCCTCTTCTTTGTCCTCTGCTCAGATCCAGATGAGGCTTGCATACCAAATACATGACCATTTTAAAGTGATTAATTCCGTGGCAGGTAGTACGTTTGGAGCGTTGTGCAATCACCACCCCTGCCTGGCTCCCCCACGGTTTTGTCCCCCAGAGGACACCCCGTGCCCGTCAGCTGTCCCCCTCACTCCCGCCTCCTCCCGTGCCCTGGATCCAACCAGCACCTGCTCTCCATCACTGAGGGGCCTCCTATTCTGGACCTTTCCTGCAGACGGAACCACACGCCTCTCGTGTCCGCCTTCTCTCCCGTGGCATCACGTTTTCAAGGCTCGTGCGTATGGTAGCAGGTGTCCGGGCTTCACTCCTTTTGATGGCTGAATAGTATCCCACGTGCGGACTGGGTTTGGTTGCTCTGTCTGTCCATCTGTGACCATCGGGATGCGTGCCGTGAGCATAGGTGCACGGGGTCGTCTGGGTGCCGCTCTGATGCAGCCCGTCCCCCCTCCCCTGCAGTGATGGGGACCCGGGGGCTTGCGGGGGGCGTAGGGAGATGGAAGGGCCTTTTCCTGACCTCAGCACAGAGCTCCCTGCTCGGGGGAGGTGCCCGGGGCTTGTGAACTCGCACCCTCTGCCCTGTAGGCGAATTCAGGCCCCGTCCGTATTCAGGAAGCACAGAGGAGCCCCGAAGAGGCAAACCTCTGCTCGGCCCCTGGTGATGGAGAAGTTGTCCGGGAAGGAGATTCCCTGTGGCTTTTAGATCATTGTGGTTCATTTAAAACAAAGCCAGGTTGGCGGAAGGACCTGTTGGGTTTCATGGATGAGCCTGTTCTGTTACTTGGAGACCCGTGAAGTGAGTCCACGGGTGTGGTGGGCAGCCGGAAAACCCTCCAGAGGGGCCTTCCTGTTTGTACAGGGGACTCTCGGGTCACCGAGCGCCCCTGGATGGCCGGGCATGGGCGGCCTCCCTCCCCGCCGCGGTTAGGGTCGGGGGCCCAACACCAGGACTTTCCTATTACCGGGAGAAATGACTTAGCGTCTCTAAATAGCAAACAGGGGGGCTTTTTCTCCTGGGAAGGGAGTGTGTGTGTGCGTGTGCACGAAGTCCCACACGCTCCGTGCCTCTTACTCTCCCCTGCACGCCCCCGTTGCCAGGGAGCTGGTTCATCCGTGCACAGCAGCCCCAAGTTCTGGGAGGAGGAGGGATGCAGCATTTTATTCTCTTTATCCTGGAGTCTCAGGGCCCAGGAGCTGGACCAGAGGGTAAACACCCCACAGCTTGGTGGTTCCACGCAGTCCCTGAATTCCCGGCGGCCTTGGGGTGTCTTGGCCTCGTGGGGCCGCGCGGAGGGCGGCCGCTCCCCTGCTCCCGCGGCTGCGACCCTGGGCCGGGGTTGGGGAGACCCTGGGAGGTCGGCAGGGGGATGTCGTGCTCTGGATCCACGCAGGGAACACTGCCGGCCCCCAGCCCTGCCTCGCTCTCTGTCCCGGTTCCTGACAGCCGCTCCGTGAGACAGAGCCCGGCTGGGAGGGAGAGCCATCTTGGGGGGTGTGTGCGTGTGCGCGCGTGTGTGTGCGCGCGTGTGTGTGCGTGCTGGAACACAGACGTCTTGTAGGCTCTGGGTTCTGCTGCATGGCGGCTGGTGCTCGCTCTCCGTCTCCTCCCGACCTGCCTGCTGGCCTGCCGGCCGAAAACTCATGAATCATTTCTAGCTGGATCCAAGCAGTGCCGACACCCCCGTGCCCTCCCCCCTCGCCCTGCCTCTCCCTCCCTCTCTCGCCCTCCCTCCCTCCCCCTTGCCTCCCCTCTCCGCGCCTCCCTCCCGCTCACCCCCGGTTTGTAATCTGACACAGTAGACTGCAGTTGTCTGCACCGTGAACCTCCCTGGGTCTTGGCACGGCTCGCTCCTAAGGTAGGCTGAGATTTATTTTTTTCTCCTAAAAATAGCTTCCCGGTTCCCTTCCCCTTCCCGCACCCCGAGTGGCGCGGTGATGGCAGGGTGGTAGCCGGAAACTCTTTGCCCTGACAAAGTTTATTTTCCAGCGGTTGGAGGATGCCCTTCAGCATGGGGTCCAGGTAGCCAGGCTGCCGGCAAGATGCCTGGTGCAGGGGAGCCACGGGGACAGCGGCGGTTTCCAGACGATTCCGCCTGCCCAGGGTGGATTTTGCAGCTTGATCCCCATGGATCTGTTTCCGAAGGGCAAGGCTGGCCGAGATCTCGCTCAGCGTGCGGGTCCCTCACCCCTCCTGCCCCCGCCCCCCGCTTATTCGGAAAGCCCCTCTAGGGGAAGTTTGACATCACCCGGGGCAGTGCCTTTCCAGCCCCGCTGGAGGGGGTGTGATGAGGGCGGTTTCTGAGGAAGCCTCTGGGGGCTCTGGAAGCCGCCTTCTTGGGGTCTGGGGCTGGAGTGGGGAAGGGGGTGTGGGCCACGAAAAGCGAGAGTTGGTTGTATCATTCACAGCTCGGCTCAGATCTCAGATCGGAAATGCATCGAGGGAGGAACCTGAGCTTTAAGGATTTGTCAATTCATGTCCCATAGACTGACTTGAATAATTTGTTTGTCAAAACAGATGTTCCCGGCAGACCGTGCATGGTGCGTGCGCGGGTGTGTGTGTGTGTGCGTGTGCGCGCGTGTGTGCATGCAGCAGGCTGGGGTAGGCTGTCCCCAGAAAGCCAGTCTTTTCACCTGGAAATGCAGTGTTTACATGGCAGGAAGACCGGCCAGCAGGGAAGTTGGGTTTAGGGTGGGGGTTGGGCGCAGGGGTGAAGCTTGTTCTCTTGAGGCTCAGGCCTCTGTAGAAGCAGGTTTGCTCCTGTCCCCAGGGAGCCTGTGCTGGCTGTCCCCACGGTGTGGGGCTCACCCCCCAGTTATGGGGCCGTGGGGAGGCGGGGCCGCTGAGGGTCCCTGCAGGGACCGGAGGCAGGGGCTCCCCAAACCCTTGGGCTGGGTCTCATCCCTGCAGGTTCTCAGGGCAGCGGGCTGAGTGAGGAGGGGGGCATTGGGGAGACCTCCCATTCTTCTGCATCTGTCCCTTCCGGGGAGAGACCCCGCCTCATGAAGGGAGGGGTGATGGCTCAGACGGGAGAGGCCTGGCGAGAAGGGCCCGGCTCTGAGAACGGAGGGGGAGCCTGGAAGAGGAGGCTGGCGGGGCGGGAGCACCTCTCCTCACAGACCAGGCGCCCAGGGCAGGGAAGCACCGCAGACTCACCCCACGGGCAGGGGAACAGTCTGGGGTCCTGGGAAAATAGCCACGCTCCCCCCCACCCCCATGTCCGGCCCCTCGGCTTCCTCCCAGCCCCTGCTGGACCCACCCGGCACTGGCTTCTGTCCGGCCCGGCTTCCCAGCTCAGAGTGTCGTGCGGACGCTGGTGAGTTCGGGGCCTCCAGGCGGGACGGCTGCGTGAGATCCAGTGTCGGCGGTGGCGTGGGAGGCCGCGGGGTGGGGTGACCGGGCTGCACCCCAGGTCTGGGCTCCGTACCCTGCCTGGAGCAGGGCCTTTCCAGGAGACTGCAGGGAGGTGACTGGAGGCTGCTGCTTGTCACCATCCCTTCGGAGATGACAGACCGGGTCAGGGGAAGGTCGGCCTCGGCAGCGTGCGGGGGGCAGGGGTTCAAACCGCGGGGGCCACGGCTTCCCCCACCCCCGGGAGCCTGTGCCCGCGCAGCATATCTGTGGAGACGGGGACCCAGCCACATCCGAATGACACGTGTGCATGCGCGCAGACACTGTTTGCAAAGCTCTGCCAGGTGAGGCCAGGTGTAGGCTGTGCCGTGACTTCCAGGTCCCAGCAACGGGGGAGGACGGGCAGGAAGCCCCTCAGCCGACTGGCCACGCTGTGACTTCCAGGTCCCATCATCTCTCTCTGCTCGAGGCTGGCGTGTGGGAGGGGACAGTGTGCGCACCGGGCAGGCGGCACAGAGTCGGAGGCTCTCTCTGAGCCCCTTGGCTTTCATGTCAGGGCCCCTCCTTGGTGCTTTTGGAATGAAAGTTGAGATCAAATGAGAGCCGTGGTCGTCGTGCGTGTGTTGCCGGCTGGAAACACGGGGTCTCTTGCTGAGCAGGCCTGGGGGCGTCCAGTCTGCATCTTTACCTTGTCTGGATGCCGAGGCTGTGGTCCAGGCCCCCGGCAGTGCGTTCGAGCCTGGCCGCGGGCGCACCAAGCCTCTCTGTTAGGCTTGGGTTGAGGGTTATGAGCGAGGCATGACCCAAATGGAGCGCCCGCCTCCCACGTGGGTCTAGACTCCTGAGGGTTCAAACTTGGCTTGGGCGGCTTTTTGGGGGGGCCCCGGTGAGAAGGTTTGACCACCGAGGCTCCCCGGCCTTTCCCGGCTCTGTCCGCTGGAGGGCGGAGACTGCTTGGCTCTGGGGGCCCGGGAAGGGCTGCCCCGCCTGTCCTGGTCTGTGGTGGCTGAAGCCAGTGGCTCACACCTGCTTCTAGGAAATTCTGCATTTCTCTGGTTTCTGTTGAAGCAGGTGGTCCTACCCCATGACCTGGGTTTCCCTCGACTTCCCTCTGTGCTTATGCCCGTTTGGAAACCCATCCTGTCTTTCCCAGGCTTGTTGGGGTTGGTGGCTCCTGGGGTCCAGACAGTTCCCTCGTGCCCGACATGCTGTCACTGCTGGCTCCTCACTCTTCCCTTCCCGAGTCCTTCTGTCCCTCCCTCTGGCCCGCCCACTCCTTCCCTCCTTCCGTCTCTCTCTCTCTCTCTCTCTCTCTTTCCCTGCTTGGCTCTTTCTCCCTCCTCGTCTACCTCCATCCCACCCCTATTCCTTCTCCGTCACAGACAGACCCTTCGTCATGCTTTGTACAGAACCTTGGATTTGCACGTGTGGGAACTACATCGCGCTCTTGTATTTGGAGGAGCTCTGACGAACATGAATCCCAGGGGCCCGAGCCCCTGCTCGGATCTCCACGTCCTCCGTCCGCATCACTGCGTGTGTTTCCGGTTGGGCAGTAGGGGCTGCATGTCAGGTCCCCAGGCCACTGTGTGCCCGCCGTGCCCCAGCGAGGGCACCGGATTGGCTGCGAAGCCAGGGCTGCTGCCCACATCCTTGTCCCCGTGTCCCCTGCGGAACCGCGTGGGAACCATCCTGGGGTGCTGCTCAGCAGCGGACAGCGGGGTCGAGGGGCGCGTCCTTCCCATTGTGCCAGCTGTGTGAGGAGGGGTCCCCCACATTCTTGCCAATGCCCAGTGTCACCCGGCAGTGTGCTCCAGCCCGTGGGCACCCGTCCTCCCCTGCGCCCCAGAAGATGGTTGCAAACATGGTTTAGGAGACGCGCCCACTCCAGACTCCCGGCCGTGTGGGAGGCAGTGTGGGGACGGGGCAGTGTCCAGGCTCTTCTCAGGGGTTACTGGGGCTGCACCTCATGGTCTGCGGGCCCTCAGGCCAGCCTCACAACGACACGACTCAGAGTAACCCTCGCCTTCGGAGGCCACATTTCCAGGCACCCAGAACTCCCGAGAAGACTAAAGAAGTCATTTTCCTGCAACTTTATACCCGCAGATAGATGCAAAATAACCCTTCATCTCAACGCTGCCTCTCGACGTTTCCTAATCATTCCCTGGACCAGGAGCCCCATGGCATGTCCAGACTCTGAGGGTCCAGGCCGTCTGTTGTTCTTGTCCAGCCGCAGGGGGGAAGGGGCGTGGCGGGACCCCAGGGCCTAAAGTTGTCTTATTTGCTGAGACTACTGTTGTCTGTCTTTCCACCCTGATGAGCACTGTGCACATGTTAGGTGGTTGGTAAACATTGTTTTGAAAGAACAAGTGCAGGAAGCAGAATGGTCTGTGTGCTGTCCAGGTCGGGCTGGGCTCCTCGTCCGCTGGTTCGAATTGCGAGCCCCGCCGTGTCTCCTCCTGCCCTCAGCAAACACGGGTGCTCATCGGTCACTATGACAGTCCTGCCTTTAGAATTAAGCTCCCAGGAGGCAGCGGCTGTAACTTCTCCCTGTGTGCCCAGTGACCAAGGCAGTGCACTCATTTATTCAGTCAACAAACATTTGAGTAGCTGTTAAATACTAAGTAGCACTTTAGGGGCGAGGCACAGAGCAGGGAATGAGGTAGATGTGGTCCTTGCTGTCATGGAGATGACATTCGTGTGCGTGCGTGTGTGCGTGCGTGTGTGTGTGTGTGTGTGTGTGTGTGGTGCGGGGACCACGAATAGATGAATAAATAATAAAGACATGAGCAAACTCAAGCAGCAGAGCCAGGCAGAGGATTACAGTCGCCTGTTGAGAGATCGTGAATGGGTGATTCTGGAAGGCCTCATGGAAGAGGTGACATTTAGGCTGAGCCATGAATGATGAGAAAGATCCAGCTGTGCAGACACCAGGGCAAAAGTCCTGAATATTTGGAAGAAGGAGATTGCCTTCAAGGCTTCGGGTCTTGTCTCCTGTTGAACGATGAACTGACAGTGCCAACAGGTTGCACTTGGGGCAGGTGGGCGACGAGGGACTGGTGCCCAGCCTTCACCTGTGGGCCCAGCGACTGGAAACCAGCGAGCAGGTGCACCTTGTCAGCTCCATCTTCAGGGAATTGGCCATGGGGGGGTCCCCTGGTCTGTGCTACAAAGGTTCCCCCCCCCGCTACCCACCCCTGTCCCTCCCCTTCTCACACCCCCCCCCTCATCCTGTCCAGGGCCTTGGAAGAACCTGGTGATGCTGCGTTTGCACCAAAGGCCTTTCGAGTGGATCTTGTAGATGTTGTCTAATCTAGCAGATCTGGCGGCGGGACTTTGGGAAGATTCCCTCCGATTAGATGCTCTTGGTGCCAAAACCCAGCATGTTCTCCGCGATGACAGTATTTAGAATTGGCCGCTGCCTTGCTTCAGCAGAGCTGGGCTGCATCCTGCTCTCGGGCACGGTTACTGCGAACTTCCCGCCTCTTCCCGCCTCCAAGGGGGAGAAACGCCTCCATCACGTTGCAACATTGTTGCCTCTGTAGAGCAAATAGGACAGCAGGTTCCTTGGCTTGTTTCTGACCTCTCCCTGCAAGACCCTGGCCTCACTGGGAAGCTGTGTTTGGGCTGCTTTCTGGGGCCCAGGGTCTGTCCGCCGTGGGTGCCTGCTGAGTCAGCGGGCACCTGCTGCAGGTGGGAACCAGGCCCCCAGCCCCGCGTGCGGGCCCCTAGCTCACAGCGCCGCTTCCCCGCCTCGAGCCTCTTGCTCTGTTTTGTTCCATTCCTGGTCATCGGCGTCGCCTCTTTGCTGCGGAAGGCAGTGAGGTTGTGCCGTGGGCAAGCTAGGAAGGACAGGAAGAGCACGAATGACCAATGTGCTCAAAGTCCTCTCCCCCACGGGCACCACCGTTGATACCGGCATTTTATTCCAGATTCTTCTTATGTCCTTAACTAGTTGGGATTGTGCTACAAGTTGAACTTTTAATATGATAACATTGCCGTTCCCGGTGGGAAACTGCAGACATCTGCTTCAGGGGGGCCGTCCCAGCCGACTTAGCCTTCATGACATTTAGGAAGGCTGTTTCTTTTTTGTCCCGTTGTTTCAAAGAACGCGTGGCCACCATAGCCCGTCTGCTGTTTCTCTGTGTCAAACCTGGACTGGCCGTCGGGAGGGTCTCGGGCTGCGTTTTGCCGCAGGGTTTCCCAGGGTGCGGAGTGGCCACAGGGGAGCGGCTCAGGCTGGCGGTGGGGCGAAATTATGACGCGCTGACCGCCAGCCTCATTTCCGCTCTGACCCCTCCCCTTCCTCCTGCATTCTCCAGACATCGAGCGCAGAGGGCCGGCCTCCCCCAGATACCCCGGCTTGAGAACTGGGAGTCCCTTGGGTTTCTGCCCACCCCAGCCAAGCAAACCCAACGTGCTCGAACGTGTTCAGTGGGCGGCAGGTGGCTGGGCCTCGTGGGTGGTCCACAGTGATGCCCGAAGGGGACAGGCATACCCCACAGCCTCCAGGACGGGCCGGGCGCACCTGTCAGACTCGGGGCAGTCCCCAAGCGCCCCAGCCTGGAGCACGGCCCCTCCTCTCCCGTTCTGGACCGTTTCTCAGGCAAGAATGGACTCAGAGAACTGTCATAAACTGATCTTCAAGCCTTGAGTGCGGCTGTACCGTTTGCCGTCGGCCGGGCATCGCTGTAGAACTTGGTTCTTGCGTGCGTAGCACCGAGGCTTTGACATGTGGGCTTTGCTGCTGGTTCAGAACCATTTTACAGATGAGATAGTGTAAAAGGGAGGAAGTGGCTCCTCCCAGGTCACAGAGCTGTGGTGGGACGGGCCGGGTTTCCAGCCTGGGTCGGCCTGGCTCGGGAGCCCGAGGGTACCCACGGGAGGAGGCTCTCGGCAGATGAGGAAGAGCATGCAGGCCCGTGTGTCCAGAAGGCGGTGTCAGGGCTGGGGTCGCAGTGAGGGGCACGTGAAGCAGGACCAGGTCTAAGTAAGAGTAGGAGTCATCAGGGCGGCAGGGGGCGGCAGGCCTGTGGGGGGAAGCCGGGTCCCTCTGGATGCTGGGTGGGGAGTGGGCAGTGGGGCAGGAGGGGACCCAGGGGGCCAGGAGGGGCCGAGACAGTGGGGTCTCAGCTCAGACTGAGGGGGTGGCATGGCCACCGTGAGGAGAGGCGAGATTCGGGGTGTGAAGGGAAGGAGAGGACGCACATCAGTGGGGATGAGGCTCAGACTCAGCTAGACCGAGTCTGGGGAGAAGTGCTCGGTTGAGGGGAAGGGGAGGTCGGGGAGGGAGCGGAGACACGTGCAGTATTGCGCGGCTCTGTCTGCAGTGGGGTTCTCGGATCTTCTGCAAAGTACTGATGCCTTCGGAGAGAACGTGGTCTCTCCGTATGTTGGACTACTGTTCGGCCATGGAAAGGAAGAAACACTGACGTCACAACTGTTTTTTAAAAAGATCTTACTTTATTTGAGAGAGAGAGAGCTCGCGCATGTGAACACAAGCCAGGGGAGGGGCAGAGGGAGAGGGAGAAGCAGACGCCCCGCTGAGCGGGGAGCCCGATGCGGGACTCGACCCCAGGACTCTGGGATCGTGAGCTTCACAGACTGAGCCAGCCAGGTGCCCCTTGCAGGATCCCATTTTTGTGAGATGTCCGGCGACAGAAGTGGATCAGTGGTCGTCCGGGGCTGGGGGGAGTCGGGGGCCCGCGGGCATGTAGCTAAAGGGTGCAGGTTTCTCTCTGAGGCCCTGGAAAGCTTTATACCCTTGACTGTGGTCACGGCGGTCTGTACCTGGGAATACGCTAAAAGCCATCGATGTCCACTTCCGATGGATGAACTCGCTGATACGTGGATTCTAGCTCGATAAATTCATTTAAAGACTATTGCTCCCCACGCCCCATCCCACAGCACCTGCTCTAAGAGGCTTGAGTGGGCCCTGAACCCAGGAACTTTCCAACGGCTCCCAGGGGTTGTGGCAGCGTGTCTCACCTGCAGGAGGCCTGTCTCCCTCTCTCCCGCTGGGCAGGGGTGGGCACCCGTTTTCTCAAGGTGGTCCGTGTCCGGGTGGTGGGGAGGAGCGTGTGAATCCTTCAGGCATAGGCCCCTGCCGCCCGTGCCAGCATCCTCGAGGGCGAGGCCCTGCCAGGTGTGCGGAAGGCCAGGGCACTTAGAGGCCATGTGTGGTCCCCACAAGTCCCCGGCTGCCTCCTTATCTGCAGCTTGGCTCTTCCAGCTCTAGGCTTGTTCCCAGGAGCAGAAAAGTTCATATTGTTGCTTGAGGACCAGTTCAGTCATTTGGTGTTTTCTTGGTCATTTCGGGATTTCACCTAGTTAATTTCTGTTCCGTGGGTTCAGCTTGGCCGTCAGACGCATAGTGGAGCGTAAGCAAGCTCGTCTAGAACATCCCCCCGCCTCTGTTAATAGGGTCCCGCCCCCCCCGGGGACCATTGGGATTTGGGGGATTTTTTTAATAATTCCATTGTGGGGGCGCCTGGGTGGCTCAGTCGTTAAGCGTCTGCCTTCGGCCCAGGTCAGATCCCAGGGGCCTGGGATCGAGCCCCGCATCGGGCTCTCTGCTCTGCAGGAAGCCTGCTTCTCCCGCTACCATTCCCTCTGCTTGTGTTCCCTCTCTCGCTGTGTTTCTCTCTGTCAAATAAATAAAATCTTTAAAAAAAAAAAAA